>JADDOH010013124.1:0-71601 GCA_016648135.1 Agrypnia vestita
CCGCGGTAACCCCTCGCCCTGCCATTCAGTACAATTTTTATTATATACTGAATTATTATGTCCAAAACATCCTTAACAGTCCGGGATGGTGCAAGAACATGCGCCAATGAAGTGTTAAAGTTTTGCGAGTTTGAAAAAGCAAATAATGGACCGATAATACCATCTGACAGTTTGACAGATAGAACGGCCGCCATTATGGCTTGGTTTCTTTAGTGCTGCCCAACCAAATTTCTGTTAAAGGCTACGACACCGGTCACCGGACATTCTGTACATTATGTATTGTGTAATAAATTTACACCCTGACAACTTCTGTTACGCGACAAGGACGCCCTCCCTCGCACGCCAATTTATAGTGGTTGCATTCTAGGGGACAAATCGCGCAACATTCCGCGCGGCACATCTCATCAACATCTACGCTCATGTTTCGGGGACAATGACGCGGTCATTTGACGTGCACACGCCGGGACTCACATTTCACTTGTCGCGGAAATGTCGCCCAAAAGGGTTATGATGATTAGTGCTGCGTATCTATTTATTCTAACGAGTTTATCGAAAAGTAAGTGCAGAAAAAGGTGGTGGGTGCGAAAGTATTTACTGCAAAGAAAAAGAAGGACGGATATTCTATGCGATATTCGAATGTCTGATGGATCATTTGTCTATTTCATTCGAATGATCGGGTCTTGAAGTGTGTGTACTTTGTAGTGTTCGCTTTGAAATGAAGTGTACTATTTGAAGTATGTACTTTCAGTAGCTTTGAAGTGTATGTAGTTTGTAGTGTGCACTACACTTCAAAAGGTGTGAAGTGTACACTTCAATGTAATGTAGTACTACATTGTAGTAGTTAGTACAGAGCGGACCCATCACTAACAGCCATTGATAGTCGTATAAAACAGTGACAAGTAAATTCTAATATGAAAGGAGTAAAAGTGTTAGTGTACCGTAAGTTGAAGTATACCGCAGAGAAAAGAAACTCCTTTGTGTGATTTGAACCTTTGTGCACACTAAATCTTTTTCAGTGTAGATAGGAACAGCTTCGTCTAAAATGGTATACATATTGCGCGCGCAGACGATTTGTGTGCACATAATTATAAATGTACTTAATGATAACATAATACATTAAACTTGTGGGTTAAGTAGTTAAGGGTTAAACAGTTAAGTAGTAAGTTGGGGTGTGTGTGCATGCACGCGTGCATGTGGAGAGGAAATATGTCACCTCGCAAGTTTACCCCTAACATATTTAGTAAACTGCTCAAAACTTAAACAAAAAATGTCGAAATTTGCACAAGCCGTGTTATATTTATGAAGAACACGGATAATAAAGTTTTTGGGGGATTTTCAGAGTGGAAAAGGAGTGGTAATGTAGGTACGTCTCTGCGAGAAATTAGTGATTTGTGAAGATGTTTCATAATAAGTAATAAAGTAGATCAAAGTTTACCTTTCTATTATCATTAATTCTAAAATTCTTTAAAAAAAATGTACATTTTGGACAATATAACGGGAAAATATCCCCCTTTAATATTTTTAGCGTCTCACAAAAAAATAGCATGCTCCCCTCAGGCAAAATTATTGCATTATCAATATCTTTAAATTGAATTACATTTATCCAAACACGTAACGCAACTAATCATCTTTTGTGGGTCGTTTGCCAGTGCGTGTTTAGATACGCGTCGCGCATCATTTTCCATCTAAGAAAGACAATCGAATTAGTATGTGTAAGTCGTGCATACGAGGCACATTGTTTCTTTGTGTTGGTGTTCATGAGTGTAAACACCAATACAACGAAACAATGTGCCTCGTACGCACGACTTACTCATACTAATTATTCGAGTGTGTTTCTTAAATAAAATTTACTATACATATGTGCGAAAAGTGTAAGTGGTCCCGAATTACAATAACAAAGACAGTTGAGAACCAAATAAGGTACCTGCAATATTTTTGCGACACAATATTAATTCAAGAGTGGTACGGAACTGGATAAACGGATAAAAAAAACTGGAAGAATTGGATAAACGCTGCCGTATATTATTAGTTGTGGTTAAAGAGACTAATGTTCGGCCGTATTCCGAAAATAGCAATATTGAGATGTTATTTATTTATTTATTTATTTAATGTTCATGGAAGACCAACAGCACAAAAAAAAGCATAGAAAACATTGATGTAATATAGATGGCCAATTACAGGTGTCCACATTTAGAAATATGTCAGTAATGATAAACATTTATGAATGACTAAGGCATATTAAAAATTATATAGAAAGAAAGAATAATAAATTTAAACAAAAGAAAAAGAAACTTAATTATTACGTGGAAAAAAATTCAGCACTCAAAATTTTTCTTAATCTTGTGTGGCTGCACTCGAACAGATCAATATCCAATAATCTTATCAGTTTATTGAATGCATCGCATACCCTCAGGAAATATGAATTACGACGATAGTTGGATGAGGTGAAATCAATGTGAAAGACTGGGTTGTGTCTACGAGATCTACAGGGAACATGGAATTTTAGTCTATTTAATAGTTCAGGACAGTCGACGTTGCCTGATACAATTTTTAGTAGGTACATCAAATCACCTAGTTCGCGACGTTTGTATAGTGGTAGGATGTGATATTTTTTGCATGAACTGTCTTAATCGTCTGAAACGCAATTGAAATTGAAGTTGAGAAAGCGAATAAATTTTTTTTGAATTTGTTCCAAGCGATTTACATAGATCATATACTGGGGGTTCCACACTTGCGTTGCATACTCGAGTTTGCTTTTGACAAAAGTGCAGTAAAGTACTTTCAATATCTTTACACACTTAAAATCTTTAGACATTCTCATGATAAAAGCTAAAGCCCTATAAGCCTTACTTATAATAGAATCGATATGTTCATCGTATAACTTTTATCCCAACTCTTATCTACAACAACTATCTAATAGATAAGAATAAAAATAAATGAGACGTTGGTGAACGTCGGTGTTTGTCGTACTCAACTAAGGAGATTTGTATATTTTCACATATCTCTCTAAAAGTAAATAACTTTATTTGCGGTGTCCGATGTCCGCAAGCCTTTAGAAAAGGGATTGATTCCACCGGTGCATTCTTATCCAGACGGTCTCGTCTGACAGAGCTTCGAACGGATCACGGAAGTACCTATCGCAAACGTAACCTCACAATTCTCACGTTTCGACTAAAATTACATGAAATAAGTACTAAAGCCATGTATTCACTAGGGGACAAATTGTCCCTCAACAGTACGCGCGGCATAGAGTCTACGTGACGTTGCAACGTCGTGCACTTTTCCGCGACGTCACGCACAACATAGCGCGGCGTTTCTACGTGCCGTGGAAACGTTGCCATGCGCACGGTACCCGAGCGAGCTCACTGCAACATTCCGCGGAGCGTCAGTACCACGTGGTATGTTTATAAGTGAATACGCATTCGCTGTATCTGTCAAGATGATAATGCGTGGAAACGAAATCGTTCTTGAACTCATCGAGCTGTATCGATCGAAGATCGCATAGAATATCCGTCCTTCTTTCTCTTTGCAGTAAATAATTTCGCATTCTCCTCTTACTTTTCGATAAACTCATTAACGTAAACAGATACGCGGCTATCATCATAACCTCATAGGGCGATATATTTCCGCGACGTCTGGAAAACAATAATTATTTGCAAAATGGACCTTGTTTTTAATAATATTCAATTTACTACAATAAAATCTCGTTAATTTGAAATTGCGACCCAAAAAGACATTTCGAATTGGGCGGAACCTCGTTTTCGCCAAATGAGATACCGCAGTTGTCATCGTGACCTCGTCGGGTGACATTTCCGCGACAAGATATGCGAGTCCCGGTGTGTACAAGTCAAATGACCGCGTCATTGTCCCCGAAACATGAGCGTAGATGTTGATGCGACATGCCGAGCGGAATGTTTCGCGATTTGTCCCCTAGTGAATACATGGCTTAATGCTGTATTTAAAGATCACAGAAAAAAGATTATTTTACATGCACTTATTAATTTCTTCTCCTACAGCGTCCTGATGTAAAATAATGGTAAAATTGTCATTGTCGCGTTGGGCCCCTATTTAACGATCTTAAGATTCCAATATTTCTATTTTCGGAATACGGCCGATTGTATTTAGAGGGATCTGGGGGGCATAGTGGGGCAGCGGGGCATAGCGGGGATTCCCTGTGACAGCTCGAACAAAACGCCGCGCAATGTTTCAAAGGGCTCGCTTTGATTTGTCGTCAGTCGGCACGTGACCTTCACGTGCGATCCATGCCATTTCGACAGCCGTTTATGCTATATAAAAAAAAGACTAAAAAAAAGTGTTTTCGTTAAAAAAATATGTGAAATTAAACAGAAACTCTTTCTCGAACTCAATTATATATTGTGGTGGTTAATTTTTCGTTTTGAAGCAGTACCTTCTGGACTTCATAATTAAAAGCACAAGATTGTCTGTGAAAAAGGTAAGGTTTTGTCAGTTTACGTTTTGTTGTTAAAGTAACAATACATTTGCCCCGATATGCCACATAGGGGGCATAGCGGGGCAAATGCCATTTTACATTTATGTATTCACGTATCGTAGATTTTTTATCGTAATCATGAAAAACATATCCATAGTCGTTCGCAATGCATTAAACCATGATATTGAGTCAACTCTTGTTGTTTAATCATAATATTTTATCTTGTAGGTATGTTTGAGTCTTAAGTGCCCCACTATGCCCCCTCCTCCCCTACTAGTGTGCCTTTGTGTACACTTCCAGGACAGGACAACGCGCAAGGCAGAGGGCCGGTTGTAACAACTTGGCCATAAGAGGAACCGGTTAGTATATACAGGGTTATTTGTAAAACATTAATAAACTCGCAGGACTATATTCCTGCCTTGATTATGAGTCGAAAATGTTCGAGCTATTATGACCTAATATCAATAGTTTAGGAGATGTGCGACATCAAAGTTTGCATTATTTTTTCAATATTTCTGACTTATTTTTTGAAAAACGTTGGACTATCATTACAGTTACTCATATCGATTAAGAAAAAATCATTGATTTCAATACAAGCTAAATAAAATGATAAAAACCTTGAAAAAATTCCAATTGGAATGTTTTCCATTTGGAATTCGAAGGTTTTTATTTTTTTATTTGACTTGTTTTAAAGGGAATGAATTTTTCATGTTCGATATAAGTTACTGCAATGATAGTCCAACGTTTTACAAAAAATAAGTCAGGAATATTGAAAAAAAAAATGTAAACTTTGATGTCGCATATCTCCTAAACTATTGATATTAGGTTATAATAGCTTTAACATTTTCGACTCGTAATCAAGGCAGGAATATAGCCCTGCGAGGTTATTAATGTTTTACAAGTAACCCTGTATGTACAGCCAGAGGGAAGCTGTCGGTAGCGCACTTGAAGAGGCGTGGGGAAGGGTGTTGCTGGAGCCCACCTGTTGTACTGCACCACGTCGGGCTGCCAGATCTCGTGGTCCGCCACGTGCAGGCTGCGCAGGCCGCCGTACTCGGACGCGTTCCACTGCAGCTTGTCGTCGTTCCACGCCTGAAACACCCGACACAAACACCTGTTAACACGCCCCTCTCGTATCCCTAAACCTAACACAACGAAACAGTGCGCGTATTACGCACTGTACCCACACTAACTCAATTGCAAGCTTATACTAAAAGACTTAAACCTACGTCGGTTGTCCGCTATAGCGCGGGCGCTACGGGAAATACATCGAGTATGCTATATTTAATTTATGAAAAATTATGTTTGCTTTAGTATGACTGATTTTCGTACTATAGAACTAACCAGGTAGGCAGAGATCATAGAATGTCATAATCCTCTATCATGGCACACTACTTTTGCTTCGGCTACATTCATACATCTTCTCATGCATGCTCTATGGTTGTTGAGGCTTTTACTTAAATTACGTAAAATTTGATGATGCCAGTTCTTTCGCGGACGCCCTGTATTCCTGTTTCTTTCAACACTCATGCGTTTTACATGACCAAATCATCTCAGCACACCTTTCTTTATTCTATCTACCACACTACAGCCAGCATTATATTCACTTCTAATTTGTTCATTCCTCACTATATCGACCAAAGATTTTTCACGCAAGCGCCTTAGTGATTGCATTTCCACCGCATTCAGTCTATTTTCATTCCTTTTTCCAGGCTTCACTTCCACACATCAGAGTTGGCACTAGAACGTCTTTATGTACCGCTAGCCTTGCTTCCTTTGACAGATTCTTATTGGTCATAATTACATTCAGGGCACCATTCACCATAAAATTTCTGAATTAAAAAATTCCAAAAATCTAAAATTTTCGTGAAAATTTACAATACAAGTTTCTTTATCAAAAGCGTGACCTATTTTTGTGGGAACTAAAAACTGAGACATCTTAACGTTATTTTAAATTATTGTTATTTTATTTCATCTTCTTCTTCTTCTTGTGTCCTATCTGTTCAATAGACACAAGAATGTTGGCTATAATAATTTAAAAAATATTATTAGGTTGTTTCGGAAAAACCATTTTCAGGGTGTTTTATAAATGTCAAAATATCAAGATGAATGATGTCTTTTGTTTTTTGGTTTTCTAAATTATTAAAAAAAATATTTTTAAATATTATTACTGAACTTCTTGATTACACAAAATTATTCGAAAATTTTTTAGAATTGGATTATTAAATTTAATTGATTATTAATAATATCTTGTTTACTTTTACATGCGCAAAATAGAAAGTTCTAAATTTTTATCAAAACCATTTTCCAATAAATGAATTGCGAATTCAGAAAAACATCTCAAATGCTCTTTAACTCTTACATTAAAATTTCGGTTTTTCCAATATAAAACGCTGTACAATCTTTGCATGTAAGTTTGTAAACACCTGAATTGTTAAATATATTATCTCTGTCTTTTGAATTTATGAGAAATTTCGCTGTATTATTATTTGTAAAATGCAGGTCTAATATTTTTCGGTAGATGTTTTGAAAATGTATATAAGGCTGGACATTCACTGCAAATGTATAATTCGGCGTTTATTTTCGAAAATGTGGGTTTGTATTATTCATTTATATCAGAATGTATATTCCAGACTGCATTTTTTTATAGCAGTAACTTAGATACAACTTTTTTTCTTATATAAAAGTAATAAATTGAACATTATTGACAATAAATAAGAAAATATAAGTATTAATTGACAGGCTGCTGCCAAAAAAATCGTTTTTTGTGTCCTAGGTGGCGCAAAGTTTTAATGAATATTTATGTGCACACATATGTTTTTTTATACGTATAAAGTATACTTCAATATCTGGAATCCGCGTGCAGTGAATGTGCCGCCTCAATATATTAATCATTATAATTATTTATATAAATCTGTGAATTGTATAAAAATTGGTTATTTATAATCATTTTATTTACTGAGGCGCATGTGAAAAGTCACCGACGAGGCTAATAGTGGTGGTGACTCTACTCACCATCTTGATCCAGCCGTGGATGGTCATGACGGCGTTGGTGTCGTCCAGCTCCACGTGGTAGACGGCCAGGCCCAGGGTCACGTTGGTGGCGGTCTTGTGGTGCGCGGGCCGCGCGAACTTGTCGTAGCCCGCCAGCAGCGAGCGCTTCAGGTTGTCCGTGAAGGTGTTGTTCCACGGCGCGCGCACCGCCGGCTCTTCTGGACAAACACGCACGCACGTTACTCCACCAATTATACGGGAAAATACGGGAATTGTCCTATACACAGTTATGTTATCAGCAAAAATGTCAGCCGCCTCTGCATGTTCATTCCCTAACGAGTGTAGTCTGGGTGTAGATGCATTAGTTCCGACATTTCCACTATAATAGAATAATGCACTGTGTCTTGATGACCTCGATGGGGCATATAAGGCCTGGTTGTTTCAAGTTCGATCAAAGTAAGCGGTCGATTAAAGCATAGATTTTTACGAAAACGGATCGTCTGATAGGTGGAGAACGTAAAAATCTATGCTTTAAAAGAACGCTTACTTTAATCCAACTTGAAACAACCGGCCCTAAGTCGATCAGACTAACAATCTGAGGGCAATCAATCGTGCTATTTATGATCCTATACAAAAATATTAGGTCTGTCACGGTATGTCTCACAGAAAAGTTTGATAGTTGCAAATAACTAAGGAGATGTTCATAATTGATATCTTCCAAGCGTACATTTAATTTATAATTAATAAATCTTAAGAACTTTTTTTGGATTCGTTCAACTGCCGTTGAATGATTAACATAGTGAGACGACCAAATGATCGACCTTAGGCCTGACAAGAGAAGTGTAGAGGACTCTATAAGTGCGCAGGTCTGTAAAGTTTTGTGCAGTTCTTATAACAAATCCCAACATTTTGAGACCTCTATTAGTTATCAAGTCAATGTGGGGAATGAATGATAATTTAGTGTCAAAAATTACTCCCAGATCACTTATCTCCCTAACTGATACAAGGTTTACATCATTAATTTTGTAGGTGAATTTAATAGGATACTTTTTTGTAAAACTAATAGATTACACATATTCATCACTTAACAATCAAACATAATATTTATTTATTTATTTAATATTCACGGAAGACCAACAGCATAACAAAGAAGAGTAGAAAACATCAATATAATATAAAGGGTCAATTATAAGTCTCCACTTTAAGAAATATGTTAATAATGATAAATATGTTATGAAATAACTTTAGGAATGTTAAGAATAATATAAAAAGAAATAATAAAACTTTAAACAAAAGAAAAAGGGACCAATTATTAGCAGAAAAAGAAAAACTTAGGGTGTATTTATATATATAATATATATATTATATATTAATATATATATATATATTATAAATATATATATATAATATATATATAATATATATTATGTTAGTTCTAACTACTTTGGGGGTAACCCTAGTCAAATTCTGGTCGTCAGGACCAGTCGTCTGCCGACGTTTCGAACATATCTCACTGTTCATCTTCAGGGCGCCTTGTCGACGAGCTGCTTCTCCAAAAAGCGTACAACCGTTTGGGTTCGGAGCTCACTGTCAAGTGAAAGTTTGAAAAATTCTGCGTCAGGTGGAGGAGGAGTGGGTTTCTCCAGCGACGCCGCTAATGAGTTTTGCTTGGCTTCTAGTAATCCGTAGATTTACTTTACCAGTGATACCCCTCTCCTGACACCAGTGGCGTGCAGCGCGTACAAGCAAAAAACTGTGCATTAGTAAAGATTCTGGGAAACAAATATTAATTAAATAATCCTTAACTTAAGAAAAAGTTGATTTAAAATTCAAGCCGTAATTCGTCCTACGGCTAGAAGTTTTATTTCTGACGTTTCTGTTTAACGTGACATGTCTGTTTTTTTTTTTTTCGATTTAAAATTCTAGCCGTAATTCGTCCTACGGCTAGAAGTTTTATTTCCGACTTTTCTGTATCTATCATCATGTCAATTCTTCATTTATCTCACTTGTTTGCGCCCAACAGATTTGTTCCATGGATCTAGTCAAGCCGAAAAAAACTCGTCCCGAACTGTGTATTTTTACTTAGCTCTATGTCTGCGAGTTTTGTGTAATAGACAAGTAAATTTTTCATG
Source organism: Agrypnia vestita (assembly GCA_016648135.1). Taxonomy (NCBI): domain Eukaryota; kingdom Metazoa; phylum Arthropoda; class Insecta; order Trichoptera; family Phryganeidae; genus Agrypnia; species Agrypnia vestita. The sequence continues at coordinate 9,577 of JADDOH010013124.1, forward strand.
GAATAGCGTGTCTCTTCGAAAGGTCCTATGCCAGGTGAGAATTACGCGCACGTTATTGCAGAAATGATATTTTTTACAAATTCCACCCAAAACTTTTATGTATTAATGCTACTTGTCATTTCTATGGTGAATGTACATACTAAATACCATCTGTCAGATCCAATGGTCATAGGTACCGTAATGATTATTCACGACGATTGCCATCGACGATATCATAAAATCTTTGATTTATTTTTGTGAAAAGAAATGTATATTAGTATTATCCCCGATTTAATTATATCTTAATCGTCTTCGAAATATATTGAAAATTTTTGCCGTATTACCTTTATATAAAATATTTATTTATTTAGAAAATCTTGTTTGTAATACTTCTTTATAGTACAATTATTTTTGTGCATTAAGGCTACTCAAAATAGTTCATTATATACAGTAAAAAAATATATATACCCTTATAGATATATGCATATATATTTTTTTTAATACAGGTATACAGTCGATCACAGCATAACCTAAGTTTATACTCACTGCAAGCCACTGCCTGATACATTTTCGATGCAAATCTACACCGTTCGAATCAAACCTTTGTTTTCCCCACAAATTTATTTATACAGCTTAATCCTTAACCCGCGCAACGCCGGGTACGAACAGCTAGTACCATTACAGAAACCGCGGCCGATGAACCAAACGACAAAAGAACAATTTGCTGTTAGACTTTTTATCCGACGACAGACACAAGGCGGTGATGTCACGTCTAAGCGCACACGTATTACTTAAACGGATTATTTGTATATTGTTCGGCTCCAAAGAACTCGCGGGAGGTATTCAATTGAAGTTGTACATAATATGTACTGATTATTCGGTCCAGAGCACGTAACGCTGACAGCCACTTCTGGGAGTAATTGTCTCCAGCATCTTGCGAGATGCGTCCAAGCGCGAGCCCGGGTTACCATGCAAGGATTTTCGAAAATAAAATCAGATTCTTCTGAACCCCTTTTTGGTCAATGTCTCCTGTTAATTACAGAACATTAGTGTAGATTATTGGTGGAAGATGTATTATACAGGGTTATTTGGAAAACATTAATAACCTCGCAGGACTATATTCCCGCCTTGATTATGAGGCGAAAATGTCCAAGCTATTATGACTTAATATTATCAATAGTTAAGGAGATATGCGACATAAAATTTTCCATTTTTTTTTCAATATTTCTGACTTATTTTTTGTAAAACGTTGGACTATCTTACAGTATCTTAAATCAAATATGAAAAATTCATTCCCTTTAATACAAGTCAAACAAAAAAATAAAAACCTTCGAATTCCAATTGGAAAACATTCCAATTGGAATTTTTTCAGGGTTTTTATCATTTTATTTAACTTGTATTGAAACAAATGAATTTTTTGTAATCGATATAAGTTACTGTAATGATAGTCCAACGTTTAACAAAAAATAAGTCAGAAATATTGAAAAAAAAATGCAAACTTTGATGTCGAATATCTCCATAACTATTGATATTAAGTCATGATAGCTTGGACATTTTCGACTCATAATCAAGGCAGGAATATAGTCCCGCGAGGTTATTAATGTTTTCCAAATAACCCTGTATATGAACTCGTTTGACTTCTTGGTCATATTATTGCCAAAGGACACTCGCCAATTGAAAAAAATAATTTAATAATCAAATAAAACACCACTTGGTATACACCACTAAATATTTCTTTTCTTTATTCAATTCAATGAAAAATACTAATAATTACCTATAAGAACATTTACTTTCATCTTTTTAAATACTTTTAATTATTTTATTTTATTAAATATCCATTTTTTTTGTCTATAATAGAATTAACACCGTTATCAAATTGTAAACATTTAATTATTACTATTACTTATTTTTAATTGGCAATAAGATTCATTCACAAAATAACTATGTTATATAAATAATAAATATTCTTGAACAATATACTACTACTGGAAGAGCACTGTCTGCTATAATACAGTAAATTACTAGTGTAGCAGGCAGGGCATCAAATCAATGTAGTGTTTAAAAAAGCTTAATTAATTTTGTAACATCGTAAACATTGTAAACGTTTGTAACATTGAATAAACATAAACATTGAATATGAATAAACATCTCTACAAGTTTCGGGAACGATGTTCCCTTCATCAGGAGGATATTAAGTATACTAAATTAAATGATCATTATATAGTTAACTAGGGGGGGTGGTGAGTAGGCGGAGTAAATAGAAGGGGGGGGGGGGGGGGTTGTTAGGAAATAATTAAGGGATTGTCAACATTATTTTTTTATTTAGAATCGGAAAAATGTTAAGAATGGGGTTATTTGGGAATTGAATTTTTTTGTTTATTACATTGTTATTAAGGTTAATTTTTTTCTTATTTCTAAAATTTTGAAATTATCTAATTGCTTATGTTTGTTATTTCGTAAAATTTTATGACCTTAATTGAAGACCACTCGGGAAAAACAATGGATGTCACTTTTTTGTGAAACTGACCTTTTAATGCCATCTGTTGACTTTGGGGTATTATCTTATACAAAAAATCAGAATCGGGTAAAACCGTCGTGGTCCGCTGTAATAGTTAAATTTATATCTGTTTATCCATCGCAAGAAACAGGAATGTCCCCGCCGAACCGAACGTCAAAAAATGTCGTTGACAATTTGACAGTACATACATTTAATATAGTATAAGTAATAATATAGTAATAAGTTGATTCAATATTTATATAAAAAGAGCATTAGAAAGAAATATGGACTTTGAAACTACAAAAAACTATTCTTATTTAAATAAACATTTCTCGACATTCACTGTTTTTCCCGTGGAGTCTTCAATTGATGTCGAAAGTATGGTCATGTTCCAGCAAATGGATTCCAAATTCCGAGTATCCATTGTTATTTGAATGGACATTTAAGATGTTTAAATAGCAATGGATACTCGGAATTTACAAACCATTTGCTGGAACATGATCCCTTAATTATTCCCTAACAACCCCCCCTCTTCTATTTACTCCGCCTACTCCTCACCCCCCTAATTAACCATATAATGATAATTTAGTTTAGTATACGTTGTATCCTCCTGAGGAAGGGAACTTCGTTCCCGAAACTTGTAGAGGTGTTTATTCATATTTAGTGGTATATACCAAGTCGTGTTTTATTTAATTATTAAATATGTCACCACAAAGTTATAAACCGTTCATTGAAGAAGTAAAAAACAATTTATTCTTTATTTATATTCTAATTAAAAGCCATCGTATTGACGAAGATTTTATACAATTCTTGGATGGTATATAAAGCGAGAATTTTTTTAAGGGACGTGTGTATAGCAAAACCATTTATTTTTTATTAATTAATTTATTTCAATGTCCGGTACAGAAGTATCTTTTACATTATAATATATACAAGAAATCCAAAGAGTAGAATGTCAAAAAATTACAGAATTATCAATATATAATAGTATAGATAGTTTTTTAAAGTTATAACAGTAATTTAGAAAAGGAGGTGTGAAGTATATAAGATAAAACATTGATTAGAAAAAGGAGATGTGAACAATATATTAGGTTAAACAAATAGGCATAATAATTTGTTTGTGATTGCATTATGAATTCAGGACGGCAGGGTGTAGAGCTTTTAGTAGCGAATCTTTATATTGTGCTAAACTGGAATTAAAAATATCAGCGATATGTGCATAGGTGATACCTAGCCTATGCAGTCTGGGTACGACAGAGTTAAAATGCGAGTTGGTTCTTGTGTTGTCACAATAAAATAGTGTAAGTATTTCGAGTAGCTCTTTCAGGCGCATGAAACATAAAAAAACACAAAATATCAGGGGTGTCAAAATGCGAGTCAATAATTTTGTAGAGTAAAAATCAGATAAGATAAATGATAGAGTAAAGAATGAAGATATTAGAAATTAATGAAAAGCTAATATTAGCATAATTCATATAATTAAAAGAGGGTCGCTCAGGTGGTTTGGGCATGTCAAGCGAATGAATGAGGAAAGAATGGTAAGAAAGATATTATATAACGCAAGTGTTGACGGCGCCAGAAAGAGAGGGCGACCGCGGAAGACGTAGCGTGACCAGATTAACCAGATTCTGGAAGATGGTCCCGTTAGGCTCTTCAACAACCGTCGAGCGCGCGTGCGAAGATGGATGAATGTGGATGAGGCGAGAGTTGTATGTCAGGAAAGAAGAGTGTGGCGCTCTATCCTCTCTGCTTACCCCCACGGGGAAGCGGTGTGATGATAAGTAAGTATTTTTTAAATATGTACCTAGTTATTGCATGCCCTTAATATCTCTAATCGCGATTCATTTGCAGCGGATTTTAATCCATTGTATAAGTATGTTGCGGTAAGTCACTGATAGAGATTTCAACATTTCTGTGGTAAGTTGTGACAAAACAGATTTAATATAATTGACAAACATTTAATTGACAATTTTAAAAAGATAAATAATACAAAGATTATTTATCTTTTTAAAATTCTCAGAATGTAAATGTTATCTCGCCCACGAGTTTGATGCAGTGAAACCTTTATATTATTCTTCCCCACGAAGCTAAAAAGCAGTATATCCATTAAACAAATTACCGAGTAAATTAAGGAAATGTGAGTGGAGCAATTTCTATCATTGAAATGAATATTAATTTATTTTTTTCGCTCAGTCAATAGACACTGAACTAATACAAATAAAAAAGGTTATTTTATTATTATTTGAGGTATTTATTTACTTATATACGCCCATTACAGACTTTTACATAAAAAATATTACATTAAATACAAAAAGTATATATATTAAACAATACCAGAAATAAGCAGTAAAATATAAAATATAAAGTAGGTACATGTATAAGCAATCAATGATATAAGCAGTGAAAGTATCATTAAAATATGAGTATAAAAATAAAAAATAAAAATGAAACATATAAATTAAAAATATAAAATACATTAAAAGTATAAAAAATATAAAATACAGAGCAGTAATATGTATAAAAAATATATATTACACATCATTACATGTATATATTAACAGCAGTTAGTAATTAAATAATATTGTCTCTTTATGTATATACTTTATTTTCACTAGACTTTAATATTCTGCTAATTACGTCATTTGAATGGTAATTCGTTCTGGAATTTTGGCAATAAATGTGACAATTTGTCGAGTTTTATGTAAGGACGCGATAGTATAGTTGATACAGGCTACAAGGTCAGGGCTGTCCAACATATTTTTATATAGTTTAAACCTTAAAACTGCAAATAAGCTATACGTTACATACCCCAGATGGATATACTGCAAATTAAAAATGCTTATTTATTTAATTTAATTTATTTATAAATAAAGGACAGCATATAGTACATGCATACAAAACATAATAAATGTTTCATTAAACAATCGTTAATAATCAATATCAAAAATATGCATTTCTTACGTCCTATACCTAATATCATGCAATATGCATTATAGGTAAGTTATTTTTAAAGAATTAATAATACATATGCAGGTACATGTGTACAAAAATTGCTTTTCTTCATGCATTTAGTTATCCGGATTTTCGATTATCCGAATGCTTTACAACAATTAGTCCGGTTAATCGAGTCTCTACTGTATTTTAATATTTTGATGGGAATACGGCAAACAACTAACTAACTAACTAACCATCACGCCGTTTCCCCGCAGGGGTAGGCAGAGATGATTGAACGCCACACTCTTCTATCCTGGCACACCACTTTTGCTTCGGCCACATTCATACATCTTCTCATACAAGTTCTACGGTTGTTGCGGCTTTTAACAGGGCCATCCTCAAATATTTGTAGTACCTGATCGTGCCAGGTCTTTCGCGGACGCCCTCTATTCCTGTTGCCTTCAACACTCGTCTCGTTTATTTTCTTAACTATCCTTTCCTCATTCATACGTTCCACATGACCAAACCATGTCAGCACTCATTTCTTTATTCTATCTACCACACTACAGCCAGCATTGCATTCACTTTTAATTTGTTCATTCCTCACTCTATCGACCAAAGATTTTTCCACACAAGCGTCTTAGTGACCGCATTTCCACCGCATTCATTCTTACTTTGTGTACTTTCATTCCTCTTTTGCCAATTCCAGGCTTCACTTCCATACATCAGGGTTGGCACTAGAACGCCATTATGTGCCGCTAGTCTTGCTTCCTTTGACAAATTCTTATTGGCCGTAATTGCATGTAGTGTACCATTAACTTTGTTTCCCGCAATCATTCTCCTTTCGATATCATTCTCAGCCTTGCCGTCTCTACTAAACATACTTCCTAAATACACAAACTCGTTCACTTGTTCTCAGCATTCGTTGTTTATAATTACATCACATTTAGTCACTCTTTCGTCTCTCTCGAATACCATCACTTTCGATTTACTGACATTCATCAGAAGTTCACTCTGTATTTATACATCGGACATCCTGGATACCAGGCACTGCAGATCAGCTTAAACAAGCTTATTATAAAGGTAAAATATCACCTCAAGTTTTCAAAACTACATTATTTCTTCTTCAAATGTATGGATTTACCGCCTTTTAGCTTAATGGGGCAGTACTCTACATTCGTCAGGAATATTTGTTAAATCACCACAACATAGGGAGGAGGGTCAAGAAGAGGCTACCTCTTCTCGGAGTAGGTAGATTGGGGAAAAGGCGATCGAACATACCCCTAAATAATCAAAGTATAAATTTATTCAGTGATAATCGGATTTTAAATTTTTATAAACGTCTACTTGTTTCGACGCTACTGCATCGTAGTCAGGACGGACACACATAACTGTTACATAAATTAAGATTATAAATGATTCTAATATTGTATGGGGGCGTGGCCCCATTCTTATGTTATACATGCTCCACAAAGATTCGCTCTTCCTCTCAACGATCCATCGGTTAGTAAATGTATCAAAGACGAGCACAAATTATCAAGCAGAATTAAAAATAATTAAACAGTCATAAAAAACGGGTACGTCTGTGATTTTAATAATATTTAATTAATTAATAAAATATACATTGTGATGTTGTAATTATACTCGTAGAACATAATTATTTCATAATTAAAACAAATGCGATTGAATTTAGTCTCTTTTTGACTATGCAAATATGTTCGATATTTAGATAAATAGTACATTACCTAATTCTCATTGTTTGTTAAATTAGATTAGACTACCAATATGATTATAAGTGATTGTCCCTCACCACACACAAGAATCTTAATTCTTTTAGGTGAGGTATAACATGTAAAAATAATGTGATTGTTAATATTTGCTAGTTATTATTGTTTTAAAAGAAATCATATGTATTATCTATTATATAAAATAAAAAAAACAGACGAATCACGACACCGAAAAATCTATACAAAGACGAGATCTGAAAACATCCAAATCAAATACATTAAATAAAACTTACTGTAATGTCGGCAGGTATAGGTAATTTTACAGATCGCGAGGTTACGCATGAGCCCATTTTTCTGGATTTTAATTGGTCATCACAAAATGTCCTCATTCAGTCGGTAACTGATTCATAGTTGATGTCGTCATCAATAACCAGTGAATGGGGTTAATAAATCGATATCCTCGGCTCAGCCGAGAGATAAAAGGGGTGTCAACAGAATGACACATGTCAGATTTCCACGGTCAATATAGGTGTTACAACGTTGCTTTAGGCAAATAAAGGGAGTGATTCTTTGAGATCTGAAGAAGTATTATTTCAATCATACGCTTTATACCAGGACATAACACTGACACATACACAAAGAGCTACCATAGCTTATAAAACAAACCTTAATTTCTTTAAAATAATAACTAAAAATATATGTTTTCAATTGTCAAGTGAAATGCTTTATAACAACAACGACATTGCTTTATGACATCTTGAATTATCCTTAAACATCAACACGTTTTATACGTAATTATTGTACACCGTACACGAGTGAGGATAGCCAAGAATTTTAATTAATTTTTGTTGTTTTTGCATTATTCCCTTGAATTTCCCATTCAAAACCGTATCCGATGAACGTCGATGTCTAGGAGACGAGCCGAGCAGACCTTGATGGTGAACAGTGGCGCAAAACGTGACCCGAGTCGGCAGGAGTTGATCCGCCGAGGTGACGATTAGGGGAACCTTGATATTAATTCGGTGTCACAAGGCATTCTAGCGGAGACGTGGATCGGGAGACGGCGGTATTGTGTGGCGGTTAGCGGCAATGGGCCACTTCCTGCGGCGGCGACTTCAGCATCGGCAGATTTATTGCCAACAGATTGGTGCTCCTAACGAAACCATTCCGAGCTCCATTCTTCGGTACTATCAAACCATCGACTGTCATAAAGGGCTCGCGTTTAAACACGCGTTCGTTACGTTCGGATTCCTGTACATTTTGCTCCTTTGGGCGCCTGGAGCAAGATCTTCGCTCGCACGTCGTAAACACCTACGCCGAATAAAATAAATATAAACAAAATTAACCCAATTGAACTCTATTAAATTAAATAGTGACAATTGTTGTAGGTTTGCCATTTGACGACGTTGACAGTAAAACGTTGAAGTATGTGCTTGGATAAATAGCTAAAACAAATGAAGACCCCATGGCAAGAAGTTGTTAACATTCAAGTCATTTTGAGATAATTAGACATTTGCATTTCGCCTTTGAAAAATATGTTTTATTGCTAATTCAAGATTATTTTTTATTGATTTTGTCACTAAAATATCAAAAAAGTATTTACAAAGTAAAAAAAAACCATTTATGCACAAAAAAATTAAAATATAATAATTTTCCCTAAAAAATGTAGTTAACAACCATTTTTTCGCCTCTGAAACTCATTTTTAATAGAAAAACACGTTTTTAAAATTGGTAAAACACGAACATCAAACAACCCTTCAAATTCTATCCATTTTTACCATCAATTATCCAAAATTACAAAATACCTGGCATGTACAATAATACAAAACATGATATGTACAATTTAAAATTATTGAAAAAGAATACATAAGTACATAATATTAGGTCCTTACATATGAAATTCGCGTTTAGTATGGGAGGAACATAAAGCCGATTTTTTATTATTATAAGTATGTACCATTGCTATCTATGCACTTTTGCCATCTCATAGGTAGTTCATCGATCGCTTTACTAAAAAAACCATTCGGACGGGAATCAATAAAATCTTTGAAGGCGGTTTGGACTGCCCCATCGAAGTTGAATTTTTTCCTTTGCAAGAAGTTATCCAAATTTCGAAAAAAATGGTAATCTGTTGGGGCAAGGTCCGGAGAGTACGGTGGATGTCTTAGACATTCCAATTGAAGCTCCTCTAATTTGGTAGCCGTCTGTTGTGCAGTGTGTGGTCTAGCGTTATCATGAAGCAGCAGTGGCCTAGAGCGATTAACCAGCCTCGGTTGTTTAGCAGCTAGCTTTCACATAATGGTTTGCAGTGCTGAAATATAGACATCTGCCGTAATCGTTGGCCAGATTTAAGAAAGCTATAGTGAACGACACCAGCACTAGTCCACCAAACGCTCACAAGTAACTTTTTTGGAGTCAATTTTCGCTTGGGGCATGGTTTGGCTGGTTCGGCAGGGTTCAGCCATTGCGATGAGCGCTTCCGATTATCGTACAGGATCCACTTTTCATCACAGGTAATGATTCGATTTAAAATCCCTTCATTATTGTGCCGGTTGAGTAATGCAACGCAGCAGTCAACGCGCGTTTGTTGATTTGCTTCACTCAATTCGTGAGGTACCCACCTTTCAAGCTTTTTCACCTTACCAATTTGCTTCAAGTGGATTAAAACAGTTTTATCACTAACACCGCAGCCTGCAGCTAACTCGGATGTGGTTTGCGATGGATCCGCTTCCACAATAGCCTTCAATTCTTCATTATCAACTTTGGTCTCCGGCCGTCCACGGGGCTTGTTCTGCAGGTCGAAATTTCCAGAACGAAAACGTTGGAACCAAAAACGCACTGTGTTTTCTTTTGCGGCACCGTCGCCATACACATCATTAATCCTTCGAGCCGTTTCTGCAGCACTGGTGCCACGGTGGAACTCGTACTCGTAAATAACGCGATATTTCAAGTTTTTAATTTTGTAAACTGAGTGACGCAAAGAATAAAACAATTGAGGAAAAAACAAATGAATTATAATTTTCAAAACACAAATACATGAGTAAATAACTGTATAAATTTGGATTTGGAATTCCTAACCAAAGAGAAGATATTTGAAATCAAATTTGCCAGTACGGCAAAACGCCAATTTCATATGTAAGGACCTAATATAATAGTCTTCAAATAAAAACAAATATATGACAGTACTGCCAGAGTAAAATTTATACGAACCATAAATATTCCAATCAAATTAAAACGCGTGTTAATTTCGGAATGATGGCATGAACATGTTATTATTGAAGATAACATATTCTTCCCATTAGTAACTGATTTGATTTTTATGAAAAACTGTAGTTAACACGTTCATCCCTATGATTTGAACATGTTGTAATTATTTTTAAGTTCTGAACTTATTTCCAATGGAAAGAGCGTACAATATTTAGTTTAGAGGGCTTATTAACTCATTTTTGACAAAAATGTTAGTTAACAACTTCTCGCCATGGGGTCTTCAATTGTTTTAAGTTTGCCATTTGACGACGTTGACAGAAAGCAAGCCCACAGTAAAACGTTGAAGTACGTGCTTGGACAAACATCTAAAACAGATGTTTGCAATTTATCTGGGCTTAGCAATAACTGCGCGCTATGGATGAACCGTAATCATGATTAACCATCGATCACTGATTGACAAAACAGGACCCTAAATATATTTGAGAGAATCTTCCTTCCTGGGTTTCAATCCGTGGGATTGGTTTGCAGCAAAGCACATCTCCTTCTCCATTCTGCTCGATCTCCGGCGATCCTCTTCAGCTCTGTGTAGGAGGCAAATTCATATCTTGGCACACTTGCTCAAGATATTCACGGCGGGGGCGCCCTCTGGCAATCTTTCCCTCTACCATTCCCTCCGGTATAGTTTTGAGCAGATTTTCATGGCGTATTTGGTCTGATTGACGCCAAAAATACCCGGAGAAGTTATTATAATGCGGAGCTGCATGATTATGTCAAACGGAACACTACTCTAAGAACACGAAACAGCAAATAATGTTTTGTCTATAAACTCAGAAGAGCGTAAAAGAAGAGGAAGACCGATCTGCGATTGCAGGACTATGTCGTAGTGGACTTCAATAATATGGAGAAAGCCAACTGTAGAGCAACCATGTTGGACAGAAAGTGAAGTAATTTGGGGGCAGCCACGACCCACGACCCATCCCGGGTTTAAGATAATGATGACTACAAAATTATGACTGCCAAATAATTTATCAATTATTATTATTCAGTTAATAATAATTCAGAATAATTATTATTCAACAATAATTATTCTGAATTCGCTAACCATCTTTTGGCTATGGATCATTCTTTTGATATTAATAAGGGATTACAAATTTTACATACAAATTGTACAGAATCACAGTTTGATAAATTAGAAATTTTGAAAATAAGAAAAAGTGTTAATAGTAAATTGAATATTATAAATAACCAGGTCTTTTTTACAAATAGTTATATTTTAAATTTATTTTCATGTTAAGTAGGTACTTTATTATTATTAATATTCCATACCTATATAACTTTTTAATATTTTAATTGTCTATACCTACTTCGATTTTTAAATTTAATTTTGTCAGTATACAATTATATCCTGATGAAGGGACTATGGGCTCTGAAATATGTTGATATTTTCAATAAAATAGTGGTGAAAACAAAGTTTATTTTTATTAATTATATAACTTATCAGCCGGCTGTATCTCCTTTCCTAACACAAATATCTCAAATTAGATTTTGAGGCTTTTATCAGGACCTTCTACTAGTTTACCTGGTTACGCCAAGTCTTCCTTGGACGTCCTCTGTTTATATCTTTCTCTTCCGTGACCAAACCATCCAAGCGACACTTTTTGAATCCTGGTAACGATGCTATGATCATCTTTAAATTCATCCATATTTTGATAATTACTTACGTTGTAGATAACTCTTGTAGAGCTCTAGCCTCCTGATGTTGTTTTTCCGTTTCTTCCGATCCATTGCCTTCCTGCTCCCAACACTCCTTTTCCCCTAGTTTCCCCAGATCAGCCAGAGAATCTGCCCAGCGATATTTTCCCAGTTGGTTTAGCCTCATGTATCTACTATATTAATGGCTCTGTCGCTGCTTGCCCTGCTTATGTCCTATCCAAGCTAGTCAGCTAGATTTGATGATGCTGGTTATGAGAGGTTGTTATGATAGAATTTCTGCATTGCTTCTGTGCCTCCACGTGCCTATTGCAACACCGGGTGTAGGTCCCTATATTGTTCTTAATACTTTATTTTCAAACCAGGAGAGCCTCTGTTGTTTTTAAGAGTAAAATATCCCGAATCCGCCCCATGTGTTGTTACTTCTTCTTCTTTTATTAGATCTATCGATCTGTGGTCCAGAAAACTACGCCTCCTGGCATGATGGTGTGTTATTTACTGGTTTGATGATAGTATTGTAGACACGCAATTGAGGGTTTCTGTTCAGGAGTTTTGATTTTAGGAACTTGCTTGTGGAGGATACAGCTCTTAGGCCTTTCTGGATATGGTTCTCAATTTTCAATCATGTAAAATTATCATTATTTACATAAATAGAAAGGCCTATAATAATTTAATTTAGTTTCCCTTTAGCCCCAGCAGTCACCTTCCTTTCGATACCTTTCTGTTTCTGGTCAGCCTTCCTGTTGCTATAAATGGGTCCGTCAGCTGCAGTAGTGGCAGTGGAACAGTGACGTTATAATTAGATAATTGTTTTATCAGACTTCCGAGTAAATAAATTGTATATTTTTAAATTGGCGTATCAAGCGACGCTCAGCGTGCACTGATAAGGTCCCGGGTTTTATTTCGGATTATTATCCCGCGCACCGTGTCCATGTTTAGGGGTATTGCTCTCACTCTAGAATCAATAATTGAGTTGTTTTTTCTTTTTCTTCTTCTTCTTCTTCATGTTTAAATTTTTTTTTGCGAAAGTGTGAAGAATGAACAAATTAGGATCTAGAAATATGTAAATCTAAATGCAGCAGTGGTTAAAGGTTAGAAGCTTCAAAAATCGAAGAGCGTACCTACATACATGGAAATATGAATGGAAGTTGACGCGGCAAGAGTGGTATGGCAGTGCAGAAGTGTGTGGCGTTCTATTCTTTTTCCCACAGGTTATCACGCAGACTTAAATCCAGATACGACACATGTCATCAAGTACTATTGATTGATGAGGTGCCTACACAGGTATTCCCTCCTCGACGCGACAAGTTGAAAATGAGTTTTTACATTTAAATCCTATAAAAAATTGCAAATTCCAAGACGCACATTTCACAAGAACAACATGTAAAGACTAGTGTTTAAATCTCGTCCTGCGTTGGGTGTCCATACAATATCTTCTTCTTCTTCCTCTTTTAGTAGATCTGTGTTGGTCCTGGTCTTGTACGAGGACGTCCAGCTTTCTCTCCATCTGTTTGGTGGTCTCCCTGGGGTCGGCGCCCCTCTGGAATCTTGAGCATCACGGCTCTGGGAAGTCTTGTCTGGTCCATTTTCTCAACATGATCCCACCAGAAACGCCCTTTTTGCCTGCTCCATCGCAAGTTCTGCGGATTTCCGCGTTGAGTATTCTGTCTCTGAGTGACCACACAAATGTGAATGTAAAACAATAGAAATTGACTTTTTACTGCGCGCTTTTATTTAGCTGCGCTTATCTGTTCGTCTCCAAATTTAATAATCGATATATAAACAATTTTTCGACTACCCAGAACTCTGAAACTTTCATCATTTATGTATTCCCTATGACAATGCAATATTCAATTGTTTTCACCACGATTTGTTTAATATTTTCTTTTGTTTAATTAGTTTCTAGTCAAGTATTTTTACAGAAAAAATATTAAGTCAGACGAGTGTTTATTTTTGCGATATTTTTGTCACCAATTGCTAAAATTTCAGTAATTGAATATCTATCCGACAGTTTTTAGTGGTGTATCATTAAAATTAATCTTGTCATTCGAAGTAAATCTAAAAAAGGGTGCCCTGATTTTTTTTAATTGCATGTTTGTTTTCTGTTTGAATAGTGTTCCTTCAGAACATAATAATGTTATGTTCACCTGAGTGATTTTGTATATTTCAAAGGAAATTGACACTCATTCAATGTCATGTATAGGTACCGTGTGGACTGGTGTATAAGGTTTTTTGAAAATGTATTTCCGTGTCATTTCGGTTACAGCACTCGATAATTCATTTTTTGTTAAAAAAATGTCAAAAATGGATCTATTTTCAATAAACGTGGCTTAAATAAACTCAATTTTATATTTTCGTAGCGAACTAGATTCAGATTCAAAAAAGTTTCTCTGACTTAAGTATCATTGACTAAAATTAAGTATTTTACATTCGTATCTAAAAATATAGCGAATCTGTGCATTGTCCGTGGAAAGTTCTCTTTCAGGGTTGCCATTCTAATTATTTAACTCTTAAAAGACTGTGCTAAAAAAAACTTTGGGTACGGTGGAGTAACACAGCGTCACCTGAATAAAAATCGGCTTAGTTAATATGTGATAAAATATACATAAATACGATACAGATAAGACTTTTAAAAGGTCCCTTTATATAATTATGTAAGGTAAACATACATATTTGCATTATTTTAATAAATTATTATAAAATTATGGCAAATTGAATTTGCGTGCGCTTCCGCAGATGTTTCATTGGCAACTGAATACAACGAAGCGGTCGCCAGCTCGCTTCAGTCGCCTGCACTCCGTCTTTGTCTAACACATGTTACCCGACTCTACCGTACTCTTTCTATATTGTTTTGCTTTCGCCGAAACCCAAGCAACCGCCATCTCTGTCCTACATGAAATGTATGGTATTGTCGTGCTCTTTCTTGCTCGATTTAACTGCGATGTACAATATTCTGCTCTCTCTTGCACACTGGCCGAAAATATGCGAGTAATGAATAAATATTTTTTAATTAAAAAATCCGTACATTCCTAACAGTTTAATTTAGTAATTTTGGTGTGAAAATGTCTATTCGATGATTACAAAAAATGTGACGTTTTAGTTTTCGTAAATAAGGTAGATATTTCATATTTTGTATGACAGGTAGACCTACGTTACATCACCGACACACAGGAGTTAAACAGTGGGCAACGGTAAAAGTGGTTCCCCTCATCTGCTCTTGCGACCCTCTTCTCAGGTCGAGGGAAAGGCTCTCTCTTCTACACAATTCTTTGTCAAGTATTTTATTTAAAGTACGTGCACGGAAGAGACTTGTTTTGCGGCAAAATTGACTATTCCAAGAACTAATGCGAATAACGATTTTATCTAATGTTTGTAAGCAAAATGCACTATTGGTATATTGCATTGCTCTTCAAACCATTTTAGAATGATGTTAAACAGTCATAGCAATGAAAATATTCAATAAATTGTTTTCTAATTATTTCTTTAGCTGTTTATGAAGATTCCTAAATTCGTATGGAGCTACGGCTGTCGTCCAAACACTTTTCTAAGATGTACACTTTCTGTAATACTTGAAATCAGATTCGATAATTTTCAATTTATATTAGATTATTAGTTAATTTTAATTAAACAACTTTGTATTAACCACTTAACTAGTAACTCTACGTCTACCGGTTTCGATACCACCGTATCTCCATCAGGACGGATGAAGATACGGTGGTGATTTCGGCGTCCACTTCTCAATTACCCCCACCATAGCTCCCGTTCAAAATTGATATGTTTGCTAGAATAGATAATGAATAGTTAATTTGCGTCCGTCCTGATGAAGTTACGATGGTATCGAAACCGGTAGACGTAGAGTTACTAGTTAGGTGGTTTAATAAAAAGTTGTTTAATTAAAATTAATAATTATGTCCAACCACAAAGTTAACGCTATAGACATCGAAAAAAAACTGTTTATAAATTTACACAACGAGGTAGAGCGGTACAAGATAATCCATCTACAGTGACGTTAGCGCTTGGGTCTGGTATCTTCAACAATTCTGGGGACGTGTTATTTTTTCAAAATCATAAACAAAACCTGTGATGTGCAGAAAATAGAATTGTTGTACCTAATGATACTCGAGTATATAATCCGAACCCGTTTACACAGATAACTTACAGAAAGTATACCTTGCTAGTATGCAAAAATCGAGTATATTTTCAAGCACCGCATACAAAAATAATAACTGGAAAACATACTACATTAGTACCACTCCGATTACTAAACTACTCGATTAGTGGCATTTCTAGATTACAAGTTGCGGTAGCGTCTTGATAACGTTAGTGATAAACATTATTAAAAAGAAAATTAATATTATTTGAGTTACTTAGAGAATTATATATTTTGATTAATACCAATGAGATATGCGATATAGATCACTTATAAGTTTTAATTCTCAGTAAACTGAAATATTAAAAAAATCCTATTTAAAATAATTAATTTAAAAAATAATATAGGTGGTCAATGTTTTCATTTTACTTAATAACAATATTGAAATCATATTAATTTTGAAAACGGAATGAGTTTTTTTTATAATACTTGTACCTATGCTTATTTTAGAATCTAAAATAAACATAGGTACAATATAGGTTTAGAAACTAAAATAATATATACAGGGTGTACCAGAGCTGGCAGCAGAAACTTGGCAGGTAGATTCCTGACTATGTTATGAGTCTAAAATGCTCAAGAAACCATGGCCTAATATCAATAGTTATGGAGATATGCAATATCAAAGTTAGCATTTTTTTTTCAATATTTCTTACTTATTTTTTGCAAAAAGTTGAAATATCATTACAGTAACTTATGTCGATTATGAAAAATTCATTCGCTTTAATACAAGTCGAATAAAATGATAAAAAACTTGCAAAAATTGAAAAAAGTTAGTTTTTACAAGGGTTTTATCATTTAATTCAAGTTGTATTCAAGCAAATGAATTTTTAATATTCGAAATAAGTTACTGTAATGATAGTTCAACTTTTTGCAAAAAATAAGTCAGAAATATTGAAAAAAATTGAAACTTTGATATTGCATATCTCCGTAACTATTGGTTGCTTGAACATTTTAGACTCATGACATAGTCAGGAATCTACCGGCCAAATTTCTGCTGCTAGCTCTGGTACACCCTGTATTTATCTATTTTTGCGTCTGTTTTTGTAAACGCACTGTTACTCACACTAATGCAAGTGGCTTTCCTAAAGTGAACGGGCTGTACCTACGCAGTCGGTCCAAGCGGCGATCTTCGAGATTATTTCCAGATCAAAATCTCAACACGTGTACACGGTACAGACTCTGAGACGTACTCATCGCGTCTTACTTAAAAAAGTAACCCATAAAAACCAAGTTTTTATTATACTCCCTTTCTTTGTAAAATATAACAACAATTAAAGACGAATTAAAACATATAACATAACACTAAACTTACAGGAATTGAATATATTTCTAAAATTTCAGATGTTTTGAGCTTTGATAAGACACTTCATGCTTTGAAGATTAAATTCTAAAAACATTTGTCAGTCAATTTAGATTTTCGACATTCGTAGTGAAGTACCCATTATGTACACCGACGGAGAAATTCAAATTTAGAAAATATTCCGCGACGTTATCGGGCCGCCGTTGCAAATCAAACTTTTGAAATGATTCCAAGTTGAAAAAACTATTAAAATTTCTAAAAATCCAAAATTATACTATAATTATTATTATTTTTTAACAAAAATTTGATAGATCTTCTTGATCGTCACCACGAGTCTACTTGCCAAGTTTCAGCTCGATCGGATCACGGGAAAAGGGTCAAAAATCGAACCAAAGTTTTTTTTTACGGCAAGCCGGCAAGCAAGCAAGCAAGCAGACGCCACGAGTTAATATAAAGGGAGTAAAAATAGAGGTAATAGTTATCTCTTGAGTAGTAACGATTATAGACGTACCACTATAAACTGGCGTGCGAGGCAGGGCGTCCCTGTCGCGTAACAGAAGTTGTCAGGGTGTAAATTTACTACACAATACATAATGTACAGAATGTCCGGTGACCGGTGTCGGAGCCTTTAACAGAAATGTGGTCGGGCAACACTAAAGACACAAACCAGTAATGGTTATTAACTAACTGTCAACCTGTCAAACGGTAATATCGGTCCATTATTTGCTTTTTCAGCTTCGCAAAACTTTAATACTTCATTGGCAATTGTTCTTGCACCATCCCGGACTGTTTAGGATGTTTTGGACATAATAATTCAGTGTATATTGGAAATCGAGATGTCACAGCTCACGCTCAAATACGAGAATGAACTGAATGACAGGGCGAGGGGTTACCGCCGGGTGCGGGTGGGGCGGGTTTTAGTCCCAAAGTCGCCGCCCGCCAATTTACGTTGGGCAAGCAATAACGATACAATATTATTAATATTTAAAGCATTAACTTTGTGGTTAGATATTATAACAGATTGTTAGTTAACTTTGTTAAAACCACTACCAGATTTTAGGTCTACCGGTTTGGAGACGTACCCGTCTCTTCGTCAGGACCAACACTACACCACTACATTCACAACACTACACACCTCAACCATAGTATTGTTACACTTCCACCAATAATTGATCACATGCGTGTTAGTCTTGTCAGGGTCAAACGTGCACTAATGAACCATCAGGGATCTACCGAAAGAGAGTGAGAGAGGGTGGGGTCTAAAGTGGGTGTTACCTAAAATGGGTGTTAAATTAAACACCTTTGTTTAATTTAACGTTCACAAAAGATGGGGTAATACCCACTTTAGACCCCGCCCCCTCTCACTCTCTTTCGGTTGATCCCTGTTGGTTCATTAGGCTAATCAATGCATGCTTGTCCCTAACAAGACTAACACGCATGTGATCAATTATTGGTGGAAGTGTAATAATACTATGGTTGGGGTGTGTAGTGTTGTGAATGTAGTGGTGTAGTGTTGGTCCTGACGAAGAGACGGGTACGTCTCGAAACCGGTAGACCTAAAATCTGGTAGTGGTTTTAACAAAGTTAACTAACAATCTGTAATAACGATACAATTTTGAAAATGCCTTGAAAAAAGTTCAGCCCTGATTTAGGAAGCAGCGAGGAACGTGGAGAGAGGAGGTTCCTGCGGCGGAGGATAATTTATCTGCAGGACCGGAAGGAGCCCCCCTTCACCTCCCCCGCTCTGCGCAGCAGCTGATGTGACCATGAGGCACTGGTTGCAGTTTTTGCGACAGGATTGTTATCATTTTTGCTTTTCAGACATGGGAATTTTATAGAATATGATAATAGGTGAAGGAAAAATACAAAATAATATCGTTAAGATAAATTGCTTAGGTTTCCATAAATTTTTTGAAAATATTCATATTAAATTGTCTGCTGACTCCATGTTCGTAATTCAATTAAAGTAAACATACACATGCTTATTATGGCATGCTAATGAGCATGCCACTAACAAACATGCCCTGACAATTGTACACACTTGCTCACTATTAATATGCCTATTTTAAGCATGCTTATTTATGAGCATGCTCAAAGCTAACAATCAAACACACATGCTTATTAGTGGCATGCTCTTATCATAGAATAGAGACGCTCTTGTTCAAAATGGAAACTTTGCAAACTGAAATAGAAAATTAAAGTGAACCAATAAATCAAAACAGTTCCCGAGTTTCCATCCGCACATTTTTGATTTTAATTTTTATAATTTTTATTGTAAGATTTGAATCATTCATGTCTCTTTTAATAAAGTTTCATAAACATTATTTCTCGCTATATTATTTTTACACAACGGTGACCGAGTATTCCACAGACATTCGTGATTCCTATAATAAGTCACGAAAAGTAATGTTTTATCGTCTCCTCAACGCCCCATATTTGTTTTATCTGTCGCGGACTGAGAAGATCGCATTGAAAATCAATACTAGCCGCGAATGACATAAGCATACTCATAATACACAAGCCTGTTCACACATGCTCAAAAGATACCCCTTCTCATGGTGAATGACATTAGCATGCTCATAAATCAACCGGCGGTTGATTTTTGAGCGTGCCACTAATGAGCATGCTTATTACTAGCAATGTGCGTACACACATGCCACTAATAAGCAAGGGCTAAAGGAGGTCAATATTGCACATGCTCACGTGCCACTAATATGCATGTGTATCAGTACCTTTACGCTTTAAGAGAGATTTGTTACTGAAGATTGAGGATTCAGATTTCTTAATTTGTTGCTACCGATTAAATTTAAAAGACAAAATTAAAAGAATCGTTAGAAAGCCTCCATATTATAACCGGATAGATTCTGACCGACCATCAACATGTGCGCACTCCGCTCAAATACCCATCCGACGGCCCTCGTAGCGCAGTGGATATGACACTGCCTTCTCACACCGAGGGTTCCGGGTTTGATTCCCGGTGAGGTCACAATTTAATCTGTGCGATTTACTCAAGCCTTTTCTAGTTTATTTGGTATTCAGGATATTTTGTACTTATATATACTTAACATTCTTATATAACTGTATTTTAACTTTCAATAAATGTTTTTTTCATTTTTATTTATTTTGATTTGTCATTTATGTTTTGCTTTCGATTAATTATTTCGTGTTCTAGTTAGTTTGCTACATTGTTGGTGCATTATTTTTTGTGCAGTGGAACTCTGTTATTGCTTTAAAAACTGTCAATAATATGTGGGGTATAAAAGCAAAGGCAGCAATATACAAAAAATTAAAAAAAAATTAATGCCGTCACCGAGGATTACTTAATTAGAATGTATGTACTGAATTGTATATATTACAGAATTATGATTCCTCTAATTTTATAGACTGTATTTCCTATAAAATCTCGAAATCTGTATATTCTTAATTAATAATCCTCGATGACTTTATTTTTTTTTGATATTGCTGCCTTTGCTTTTATACCCCACATATCATGTCACTTTAAGCCACTGTACTGTTAAGATTCCATAAATATAGCAAATAAATTATAAAAATGTAATATTATTTTTAACAAGAATCTAAAAATTGTATAAAGTACCCTGGAGCAATAACTGGTAATTGGGCCTCCTGTTTATGTATTTTATATAAGATTTTTCTATTGCGCGGTTTATTAGTTAAATAATAAGCCCAAATTTGGTGTCTTATAGAGATATTAGAGAAATAATATCACACATTTATTTAATAGAATGCTCACATTCGCAAATACAAAAACTAAAAAAAATCGTGTGTGTACTCACGTACGCGCGGTAGAAGTTATTTAATTATTTATTTATTTTTATTTACATTTTATATTTTTATACTTAACAACTAAAATAAAGACATTTTTACATACATATTATATTTATATACTTAAATACTAAAATAATAAATAAAAACTAAGTTTTTATAATTCTCCCTTTCTCATTTACTAGTGGAAAATGGTTTGGCGCTTAACCTACGCGTTGGGCTTCGGTCGAGCGACGCTACGAAAGGGAGTAGCAAAAAATTTCCAAAAATCCAAAGTTATACTATAATAAGGTTCCGTGACTACCAGATGCGTTGAAATAATCTCATACAACTTAGTAAGTTGTACGAAAAAACCATTAAAAATTTGAAAAATCCAAAAATTTTTTTTTTTTTTTTAACGAAAATTTGATAGATCTTCTTGATCGTCGCCACGAGTCTGCTTGCGAAGTTTCAGCTCGATTGGATCACGGGAAAAGGGTTAAAAATCGATCCAAAGTTTTTTCGTCAGATTAGCAGACAAGACGAGAAGTAGACAAGCAGACGCTACGAGTTAAAAGAAAGGGAGTAAAAAAGACAAAATTATTATATATTAATGACGCTCAAAGCAATGAGTTGTAAAAATCTACACTGATCATTGTCGATTATGTGTCAGTTTCATGAAAATAATTAAAACTCGTACTTGCAGAAATGTGTCCTCGAACATTTAAAATAATTAGAGCAAACAAAAGTTTTCTTAAAAAACGATCGAAACATTCGTAAGCTCGCGTGGAAACAGAATCTGACAAGGATTTCCGCTATATTTTCCGATAAATGCGCGCGATTTACGTTACGTACTTTAATTTTTTTTACCTCGAATGCACCAAAATAATTATATGTAGTAATTTCAAAAATGAAAGGCTAGCCCCGAAATATTAGCGGGGTATTTTCTGTATGGAATGATAAATTTCAAAGGTTCTTCATAGTAATAATGTTTCAAATATATTCGTACCTAATTCATTTAATTTTGATTAATCCTGATTAAAAAATTATTAGTGCAGGTTGCAGGTACATAAGCGCTACGAAAAGTGTCGATACCAAATACATATTAGTTATATATGGCGAAGAAGCCCTGGGATCTTATATACTCTACTTGGGTCCTGCATAGCAGTTAACATAGTCATATAGCACCATTCCTTTGAAAATTTAGTCTTCGCCGTTTCGTCTTATGTACTCACAGCAGTGTATAGCTGAATAACTAAGCGACTAACCATCACAACGTTTCCTCACAGGGATATGGAGAGAGAATAGAGCGCCATATTCTTCTATCTTGGCACACCACTTTTGCTTCGGTTACATTCATACATCTTTTCGTGCTTGCTCTACGGTTGTTGAGGCTTTTAGCAGGGCCATCTTCCAGTATTTGTAATATCTGATCGTGCCAGGTCTTTCGCGGACGCCCTCTAATCCTGCTGCCTGGAGCACTCGCCTCATATATTTTCTTAACCATCCATTCCTCGCTCATACGTTCCACATGACCGAACCATCTCAGCGATCCTTTTTTTCAACCTTCTCTTTCCCTTCTATCTACCACGCTTCAGCCAGCATTACATTCACTTCTAATTTGTTCATTCCTCACTCTATCGACCAACGATTTTCCACACAAGCGCCTACCGCAGTGTACTTTCATTCCTTTTTTGCCAGTTCCTTGCTTCATTTCCATACTTCAAAGTTGGCACTAGAACGCCATTACGTACCGCTAGTCTTGGTTCTTTTGACAGATTCTTATTAGCCATAATTGCATTCAGAGCGCCATTTAACTTGTTTCCCACAGTCACTCTCTTTTCGATATCGTTCTCAGTCTTGCCGTTTCTATTAAACATACTTCCTAATTCCTAAATACACAAACGCTCACTTGGTCTAAGCACTCATCGATTATAATTACATCACACTTAGTGACTCTTTCGCCTCTCTTGAACACCATCACTTTCGATTTGCTGACATTCGTCAGAAGTTCGCTCTCCATGCATACATCGATATCCTGGATACCAGGCACTGCAGATCAGCTTCACTATTAGCCACTAATACTGCATCGTCTGCATATAATAGGCAGGATATAGTGAGCCCGATCATTTTCGCTCCTACTTCTAGTTCCTTCAGTTCTTTCACACAATTACCCATGTATAGATTGAGAAGCCATAGTGACATTACGCATCCCTGTTTGACATCTTTTGTAATATTAAACCATGATGTAAATGCCCCATTAATTCTCACGCAAGCACTACTTCTCTCATAGAGGGATGCAACTGCTTGTATGAGCTTACTTTTCACCCCGTATTCAGACAAATTCTTCCTCAATTTTCGTCTTATCACTCTGTCATACGTTGGTTGGAGATCCACAAAGGCTGAGCTGATGACGTGTATCTCTGATCTCTCTGGCCAGAGAGATCAGAGATACACGTCAGAATATCCCAGAAAACTATACGCAGAAGATTCTGAACGGCCGTGACAACTTGAGAACGTTTTTAAATTTCTTCATTAAGGTCAATTGTGAAAAGGTGCATGTTTATTTATATAATATCCATTGACGAATTGGAATTGGATTCTTCTTGATTAAAGACATATTTACAAGTAAAAGTAATAAGATAAACTAAACCTGCGCGTTGCAACTATGCACTCAGTCATATTATTTGAAGAAAAGTCTTCTATTTATCTACTACACCATAAAAACTGGAAACAAAGGTAAACTGAAATAATAAGGGCATAAGAGTAGCCTCGAACCAGGAGCTATTATCAGTTCCGACCTAAAAATGGTTTTGTAACACGTAGGAAGAGAGACAGCAACAGAAGCAAACGAGATTGTAACATTTTTGCATTTCTTTAATGTAGCTTGCTTTCAGTGATGTACAAGATACCATATACAAAGTATCTGGAATACAAAATGCACGATACTTTAAAATCAAGTATTTCAGATACCAGATACAAATAACTTTCTGGAATGGTATATGAAATACTAGATACAAAATATGTATCTTCCAAATACTTTTTAAAGATAAAATCCTTTTGTAAGAAAACACATTTTGTTGAATGTAAGTTTATTTTTTTATGTGAATTATTTACGAATAAATCGCGTTGATCGCGCAAATGTGACAAAATAAAATATTATATTTTTAAAGTTTTAATTCAGACTTAAGTAAAACCAGTTCATGAAACATTTTGTCGCACATTTTTCGTCGATGAGGTCTTATTATAGGTACATCATTGGAAAAAAATACCTTCGAAATCTAATTTAAAAAATACTAAGATACCAAAAGACTGTATCTAAATACAAGATGTAAGATGAATATTCAAAAAAAGTATTTCAGATACAAGATGAAAATACGTATTTTGCATCTTGTATCTGTATTTCAAATACTTGTATCTTAGATAAGTCACATCTCTGGTAATACATAGAAAGAGCAGCAACAGAAACAAACGAGATTGTAACAATTACTGTATACTATAGATGTCTCACAGAGACGAAACTGTTTATTTTTTTACTAAGAGAGAGTAGGTATAGAAGTCTTTATGGGTGTACACAGAACTTACGACCTATCGTACGGTTGGCTTAAGTGATCACTTTATACATATGTAACGTTCGCTATTTCCACCCATGTTAGAATATCATGTCTATTAATTTGATTATTGATGTCCCTGTGACAACAATCCAGTTCTGATCTGAAAAATTTGGACATGCTCAAAATATTCTGAGATTGTAACATTTTTGCATATTTTTAATGCAGCTCGCTTTGAAGGCGACGGAGAAATAAGATTGAACAAATGCGATAAATGATCCAGCTAAGTACCGGGTTTTCTAAACTTTCTGGCTTGAAGAGTAAAACAGATTACCTGGCCTGGCGTCAGTCAACGCTCTCGCCTGGTGGAGCATCATCAGAACGGACAGAGCAGCCAGCAGCAGGGAGCCCATCCCGAGGGGGGATTCCATGGCGCACTACACTGGTGGACTTTGAGGGCGCGGAGTTCACTTTTGGCTACCGGTCGCCACTAGAATGCACCGAGTTGGTCACTGCGCGCTGGGCCGTCTGGTCGCCGCTCTCCCGGGGGACGGATGAGGACTGGCGCTGCCCGACCAGGATCGAGCGAGGAGCTGGACGCGCATTATCTAATGCGGTCGCCGTCAAGTGTGTGGGACGATCCGATGCTCCAATTCAAACGCTCGGTCGCCGAGCAGACGCGAAAAGATGTATGGAAACAATTGTGCTTGGAATTACGGCGTCAGTTGTTGTTTGATCGTGCCAAGCATCGCGGGTTAACTGTCGTCATAAAATGTCGTAACTTTTTCGTCGATCGTTTTTGATTTTCGTGTATAGGAAGCGATAGTTCTTTAAAGGTTTATTTCAGACATTTTATGACGATTTCAGAAAATTAAAAACTCTTAAGTCGTATATCATCTTATAGGAATCGATTGTTTAGTACATATTTCTTTCCGATCGGACTTTTATTATTATTTTGTTATATTTATTAATTAACGCCCTATAGGGCTTTTACAATAGATAGGTAAGTGTACATTATCAGTATATATATATAGTTTAAAGAGAAAAAAACAATAACATGTAAACATAATAATTTCTTTATTCATTCATTTACGCCTAAATAGGCTTTTACATATATAACAGGTATATAACAGTTATTTGCAAAAATAATATAAACAGAGAGAAAAACAAAAAAAGAAAGTGTATATAATTTACATTATGGCGGAATGAAGCGCTCTCAGTATCGCGCCCCTATACTGTGACAGGCCAGAACCAAACACGTCCGCTATGTTTGTATAATTGTTACCTAACCTGTGTATTCTAGGTACTAGCGAGTTGTAGTGAGCATTTGTTCTAGTATTGTCACAGTAAAAAGGCGTCGGCACTCGAGTAGTTCGACTGGGTACATGGAACATTATTAAGGACAAAATTTCAGGGCTGTGGTAATGCGAGTTTACAATTTTATATAATAAAATCAGATCGGATAAAACTCTCCTGTCCGATAGTGGCAATAATGACATAAAGAGAAAAGAAAATACTTAAAATATAGATACAAATATGTAAAGATAAATATAATATAAAGTTAAAAGCAAGTATGTATATAAAAATCAGAAGCATAAGAAAACATAATATAATAGAAATTTTAAAACAAAAATGTATTAATGTGGAGTGAAAAGATATAGCACGAGCATTGAAAGTAATATTATAATCTATACTAATATTATAAAGAGGAAAGATTTGATTGTGTGTTTGAATTGAATAGGCTCCGAAACTACTGGACCGATTTGAAAAATTCTTTCATATTCAGAATCCTACATTATCCCTGATGAACATAGGCTATAGAATATTTTCAAAAATGTTAGGGATCCGTATGAAAACTTCGATAATGTAACCCAAGTGTGAAAAAATTACGAAAAAAAAACCTTATATTGCGTACGCTGCGGAAATTATTGCCAATAGAGCAAAGAAATGTACTACGAAATGTAAGTTTTATAGAGGACATTAATATCTACAAAAAAGTCTGCGATACAATATATCTAAGTATAAGAGTTATGTTACAATAACTTATGTTAACATTAGATGGCAACATTGTTTTTTAGAGAACAGCGGACCCTTTGTTTTCCCTCACAAACTTATTTTTTACTTAATCCTTAACCCGTGCAACGCCGGGTACGACCAGCTAGTAAAAAATAAACATACAAATATAAATCAATTATTTAAGTCCAATTCGACAAATACTAGTAATCTTTCAATACACCTTTTACATCATGCCAAGCATCACGGCTTTAGGCTGGACATGCACTGCAAATGCATATTTCTGCGTTTTTTTTTTACAAAAATGTGTGTTTTTATTATTCATTTACATCAGAATGTATACTCTAAACTGCAATTTTTTAGGGCACTAACTTAGATAGAACCTTTGTTATTATATAAAAGTAATAAAATGGACATTATTTATAATAATTAATAAAATATAAGCCTTGATCGACAGGCCGCGGCCAAAAAATCGTTTTTAGTGTCCTA
The DNA here is from genome assembly GCA_016648135.1 of Agrypnia vestita. Classification (NCBI taxonomy): domain Eukaryota; kingdom Metazoa; phylum Arthropoda; class Insecta; order Trichoptera; family Phryganeidae; genus Agrypnia; species Agrypnia vestita. The sequence goes on from JADDOH010013124.1 coordinate 36,896, forward strand.
GGCGGCATTAATTTTTTAATGAATATATATATGTACTCATAATATGTTTTTTTATACGTATAAAGTATACTTCTTTATCTAGAACTTTTACTCAGGAAATCAAGAAATATTCAACATTAATAAAGTTATAATGTTTTAAATTTGCAAGAAATTTTTACGTTTTTTGTTGATTTAAAACGCTTTTTATTTATATAAAGAGATGATTTTAAACAGATTCTATTTATTTCTGTATTTTGAGGCTTTACTCACTTAATAAAAGTTAGTTTTTTTTAATAAAAACACCTTAATTAATATTTTAAAATAAAAATTCCAAAGTATAGAATGTGTCAATAAATGATGTAATTATAAAACAGCAGCGTCGATTAAGGCTTATATTTTATTAATTATTATAAATAATGTCCAGTTTATTACTTTTATATAATAACAAAAGTTCCATCTAAGTTTGTGCCCTAAAAAAATTGCAGTCTAGAGTATACATTCTGATATAAATGAATAATAAAAACTCACATTTTTGTAAAAAAAACGCTGAAATATGCATTTGCAGTGAATGTGCCGCCTTAACTGTTGTCATAAAATAACATTGATAAATGGTTAATTTATGTCTGGTTTAACTTTTATCTCGATCATTTTCGATTCTCGTGTATAGGAAACGATTGTTTTTTAAATCTTTATTTTAGACATTTTATGACGATATGAGGAAATAAAAGAATTAAAAATTATTAAGTCGTATATCATCTTATAGGAATCGATTGTTTAATACATATTTCTTTCCGATCGGACTTACGGTTCACAAGCGACGGCGTCCCCAAGATGACTGAGCGCGCCTAAAACCATCTAAACATCCGCCTGCATCTGTACATTTGACTTTACATTTTTTGAGATATAAGCAGAGATTAAGAATACCCCCGTACATTTTGGTCTGGTCCAATTAACCGAGCAATTATATATTTTAAAATTAAATATACCTAATACAATTATAAAACAGGTTTATTTAAAACCAAATTAATTATACAGTTAGAAATACGTACAGAAAAATCGAATCCACGAAAAAATATTTGGCCGCTACCGGCATTCGAACCACGGATCTCCTCCTATCCGGGGCAGGCGCGTTATCCAATTACGCTGTAGCGGCCTCATATATTTCCGTGAATATATCGACCTTATCTGCAAGTCTCATTTTATTAATTTATTAACATATATTATCCATTGTTAGAGCAATTCGCTTTTTCTGGTACGGTGGGCACAATTTACTTCGTGTAACTGCCGCTAGGAGACGTCAGAATTAACCGATTTGATTCTGGCGTCTTTCTAATTGATTAATTAATTTGGTTTTAAATTTCATAAAACTTGCAATGTGTTCTTGAATATAATGCAGGTTTATTTAGTTTACTTCACTAATTCGATGAAATGTTTCGACATGTTTTCATCAGATACGTTGTACGTAGGTACTTTGTTATTTAAACAAGCACGCTTTGTATATAAAACAAAATGTGGTTGTTTTCTATTTAATCTAATATGTCAAACCACAAGTGATTGCTTTCTACGAATTTATTTATATGTATCCCACTAAATTGATAAATGAAGTTTTATGATATCATTATTATTTTGTTGCATATACTCCGGAGATTTCTCGAATAGGTAGACGAGGCATATTGCAAAACAAATATATGCATAAATTACCCAAAACGTCTGATTTTTTAGAATAGCAGATTGTTAGAACATCTGATATGTTAGAATTGAATACACCTACATGCGAAAATAAATACCACGCGTTCAGCCTAGCGCCATTTCATATGATAGTAAAATATTTAAAAAACTTTTGTTCCCTACTCGATTTACGAAATTTGTGTCTTTTCCCGGAAAGAAAAAAATCCGGGTCATCCGATGGTAGAGAAACAAACTTTCCCCCACTACGCCGAAAATTGTTCACGGTTTTTGCCGGCTACTGTATGTAGGTATCTACATACATTTTTTTCTCTGTAGGAATTTCTAAATGATTTTAAATTGAATTATTTTATTGTTTTATTTATTGGTTAATCGCATTTACTGCAACAGGGCATCGGATCCCATAAACAAATGACACGGACTGAATAAATTGTTATAAATGAAATTGAAATGAAAAAATTGTTATAAATGAAAATGAATTAAAAATTAACAACCAGGGCTTTTTGACGATAATCTTTGAAAATAAAACACTAATGTTGTCGTGCGTTATATTCTCTTTTGAGGCGTATTCCATTTGGTTTTACTATATGTAAACTTATACACGATTTTAAGTCGAATTTACAAAAATAAAAACAAGAAACGTAAAAATATTTTTAATACATTCTATTATATCCGGACATATGGCTCGACAGGAGGATACTATATGGGCACCCAGAATCCTATAGTGGAGGCCCTGAACGAAAAGTAGAAGCGTCGGAAGACCTCCCAAAATGCGATCTGATGACATAGTCCAGCAAGCAGGAAGAACCTGGATGCGAAGGGGGAGAAACAGAGATGAGTGGAAGAAAATGGATGAAGCCCACATCCAGCAGTGGAGGGACAAAGGCTAAGGAAGAAGAAGAAGATTGTATTATAAAAATGATATGCTTAAAGTATGTGATAACATTGACATCGAATCTTGTTACCACGCGATACGGGTGGATTGGAAGGCAGAAGCAAACTAACTATATACTCATATTTACATATTCGGTGCTTACAAATGATATTGCCATTTTATATAGAAAAATTCAAACATTTTTTTAAAGAAAAGTATATATTCAATTAATAGATGTATTAGCCATTGTTTTTTTTTTTTTTTTTTTTAAATTTATAGACTATCGACAGGTCAGAATGACCCTAATGGATAGTCATTTAGGACAAGGTGATTAGTACAGTTACAGTTTACGATGATACATTGAAATAAAACATTAATACATTATACAATATAAGTATATTACAGTAAGTGATTACAAGATGAACGAAGTTCACATTCTCCGCACGACATAATAGGCATGTAGGCTCCCAGGTCAACTAAGTCAGAACATGTGTACCCGCGCTTTGTGGCTATAAAATTTTTGTTTAGGTTGATTTCCGAAGAGTCCGTCTTACACGCTCAAACTATTTTCGGTCAGGAGCGATATAATTTCTCTCTTAAACTGAGGTTGTGTCATGTGAAATATGTCAATGTTGGGGTTACATGACGTTACCTCGTTGTACTGGTTTAGCATTCTAGGTAGAGGAGAGAAATAACCTATGTTGGTGTTGTAGACCTTTGTGTGGAATAGTGTTTGGGATCTCAGAGACCGGGCAGGTATATTAATATCTATTTGCGAGAATATTGAGGGCGAGTCTAGTTTGTTGTTTACTATTTTGTGGAGTGTCATAAGGTCTGTGATTTTTCGTCTTTTTTCTAATGAGATTATATGGAAATTTTCGAGTCTTTTGTCGTATGTATCGAGCAATTCATTTAGGCCTTGTCTGTGTGTCAGTGATTTAAGGAATTTTTTCTGGATTTTTTCAACTCTGTAGTTGTGAATTTCGTAGTTGGGTGACCAAATTGTTGATGAGAACTCCAGTAGACTTCTGATGAGGGATTTATAGATAGCAATTGGAGCGGTTGTGTCGTGGAATTCTTTCGTTGCTCTGAGGACGAAGCCGAGAGTTTTGGATGCTCGCCTAGAGATATCGTCTATGTGGTGGTTGAATTTGAGGGAGTTATCAAAGGTTATTCTCAGGTCTTTAATAGTTGTTAATGGATTAAGCGTGGTTTGGTTGATACTGTATTCAAATTGTATGGTTCTGCGTTTTTTGGTGAAGGATATTGAGTTGCATTTTTCTGTGTTGAAGTAGAGGTCATTGTCTATGCACCATTTTTGGAGTGCGTTAAGGTCAATTTGAAGGAGGCGACAGTCATGTATAATGTTGATTGATTTGTATATTTTGAGGTCGTCAGCGAAAAGTAATTGTTGTCGATGTAATCTTATAATTTTAAGTTCATTGATGTCTTTGCTATAGAAATCGTGGGAATCGATGAATTCTTTAAAATAAAATAAAAAATTTCACTAGTTTATCACGAATACCTAATAATACTTGTCATAAATAACGATTTTTTTCGAAGGAAGCAAACACTTGGTGGTGAGACATTATCATTAAATATTATGTAAATTCCCTGCAATATTCCCTGCGAAATCCCACCCCCTACCCTACTAGTATATAAGCATATATTCACACATAGTATATAGCACATCATTTTTGTATGTTTAGGCAGTTAAAATTCGCCCTGAAGATGCTACGGTCGTAGCGAAACCCGGTCGGAATTGAAAATAAATATAAGTGGTGTTAAACAGTTATTTTTTATTATTTAATGATTTTTTTGGTTATAAAGAATGTTTATTATTTTTATTAAGATATTATAAAAATATTTTGTTTATTTTTTTATGACTCTAATGAATAAAAATTGGAGTTGGGCCATTACTCACGATAGGCAGCGATATGTTACCTTTTATTTTGCTACGCGATACGGACAGACGGGTGGACGAATGGTATGTAGGATAACAGCGATATTTATGAAAATTACGAAAGCAAATGGCAATCTCCGAGGTTTGAAAATCTCTCCGATTTCAGTGAATGTTTAGCTTTTAAATATTAATGGCGGCATAAATAATGGTAATTGATAAACAGCTGGACGTGCGCCACATACAATAGTCTAAATAGGGCTTATCTCAAAATCCACCGCCCTCCTGGTGTCATCTTTCACCGACCAGAATCCCGACTTCGGATTCAGTTCCCCGTTGGCGCTGCGCTGGACCGAACCGAGACAAAACCGCGTGAAATACAGTTTTTGTTAGAAAATAACCAGCCCGCATTACTGCATTGTACAGAGATGTTAATAGTGTGCCTCGCGATACTCGCGTGCGTCGGGGGATCGCACCAGCTCACCAAGGTGTGGGTCCAGGACCTGAGCTTCAACAACTCGCGCAACTGGAGCCCGCGCCGGGTGCCGTGCTCCGCGGACCGCGCGGTGTACCCCCGGGACCTGCGCTTCGAGCTGCAGCTGCTGGTGCCCAGGGTGTGGGTGCGGGAGCTGGTGCTGCCGGCCGACGGCGGCCTGAGGCTGCCCAGGGACGGCGAGGTCCGGCTGGGCGGCGCGGACCCGGCGCGGCCCTGCCCGGGGGAGGACGTCCACTTCAGGCGCGACGTCATGCAAGCGTGAGATTGTCTGCTTGTTAGGTACCTTGGTGTAGTGTAGTGTGGAGCATGACCGCAATAATTTGGCGTGCGGCGACTTTGGAACTAAAACCCGCCCCGCCCGCACCCGGCAGTAACCCTTCGCCCTGTCATTCAGTTCAATCTCGGGAGCTGTGTCATCTTGATAACCAATATACACTGAATTATTATGTCCAAAACATCCTAAACAGTCCGGGATGGTGCAGGAACAATTGCCAATGAAGTATTAAAGTTTTGCGAAGCTGAAAAAGCAAATAATGGACCTATATACCGTCTGACAGTTTGACAGATGGAACGGCCGCCATTATTGCTTGGTTTTTCTTAGTGCTGCCCGACCAAATTTCTGTTATAGACTACGACACCGGTCACCGGACATTCTGTACATTATGTATTGTGTAATAAATTTACACCCTGGCAACTTCTGTTACGCGACAGGGACGGCCTCCCTCGCACGCCAAGTTATAGTGGTGGCACTGTAGTGTCTAGCTTTTAAAACGATAATAGGGGGCGTTTTCAATGTCCTGAAAATGCGTACATGTGGGCAGGAACTCTAAAACTGAGCATCCATCTATAAATACAGGGTGTACCTACTAGAGCTAGCAGCAGAAACTTGGCAGGTAGATTCCTGACTATGTTGCGAGTCTAAAATGTTCAAGCAACCGTGGCCTAATATCAATAGTTATGGAGATGTGCAATATCAAAGTTTGCATTTTTTTTCAATATTTCTTACTTATTTTTTGCAAAAAGTTGAACTATCATTACAGTATCTTATGTCGATTATGAAAAATTCATACGTTTTAATACAAGTCGAATAAAATGATAAAAACCTTGCAAAAATTGAAAAAAGTATTTTTTTACAAGGTTTTTATCATTTTTTTAAAGTTGTATTGAAGCAAATGAATTTTTCATAATCGATATAAGTTACTGTAATGATAGTTCAACTTTTTGCAAAAAAATAAGTTAATATTTAAAAAAATGCAAACTTTGATATTGCATATCTCCATAACTATTGATATTAGGTCATGGTTGCTTGAACATTTTAGACTAATAACATAGTCAGGAATCTATCTGCCAAGTTTCTGTTGCTAGCTCTGGTACACCCTGTATAATTTTCTGTGTATTGTTAGTTTTCTGGGATATTCTGCCGTGTATATGTGACCTCTCTGACCAACGTTTCGGATGCCATTGCAGGGTCCATCGTCAGGGCTGATGTGATGGACGATGGATGATTGCCGTAAGGAATTTATTTGAAAAGTAGGTACCTACCTACATGGCACCTACATAAGAGTTTATAATTTGAGACATTTTATATTTTAAAATGTCTAATTAATGTAATTTCATTTTCAAGATAAATGTAAAAAAAAAAATACCTAGCTACTCAAAATATCTTACCCTAGACATGCGTCTCTCAATATGTTTTATGTTTTAAAACAGCTCATTTTTTTAAATTTTTTATTTCCAGCTTTTAAGACAAAACAAAAATGTAACCACTAATGGGATAATGTTTTCGTCTACCCTTCAGCTGGGCGGACCCCGATAAGTGGCGCGTGGAGAGCGTGCTGACCCAGGAGGAGCGCGGCGAGGGGGGCCCCGCGGTGCCCCACGTGGAGCGCCTGCCCTGCGGCTCCGACCACGTCGTGTTCCCCGAGGGGAGCTCCCTCGTGGTGCAGCTGCCCAGCCTCACACAGACCGTCAGGAGCATCTCCTTTGCGGGACAAGTACTGCCGTATTATAAATTACTTCTACTTCCGTGTGTGTATAAAATATTATTTAGAGTTTTATATTTTTGAAAGCGAAGGGAAATCGGAATGTCAATTTTATTACCAGTATCAATGACTTAATAAACTGTAGATACTTTGCAAGCGTGAAATCTTGTCAACTCAAAAGTAAGGCAATTGCCTTACTGGCATTCGTTATCGAACGGACCTTCTTTGTGATCGGGCGCGATGCTACGCTGAAAAAAGTCCCGGGGAAAAAGGAACAGAGTATCGTACACTATTGTAAGAAAGTGTATGTTATTTTAGTCACCTGACTTTTTTTGTCATATACACACCATGTCATTAATTAAACATAATGCGCCTAACTTCTCACTTGTACGTCAATCTTCAAATGACTCCTGACCATTGGTATTCAGCTCGTTAGGTGGGTGAATGTGTCAAATTGAGTGGTGTGTGGTTGGACCTTTGGCTAAATTGAATACGGCGGTAACTCCGTTTTTTCAAGGGAATTTCGTGACATAGGTCCGGAATAGATAACGAATATTGAAAAAAAAAATTTCAAATTTTCGAAATTTTCACTAGTCTAATAGGCAAAATATACAGTGAAAATTTTGAAACTTTTTTAATACTTGCTACCTACCTAATTAAATTGATTTCATTGCTCTTAAAAAATCGGATTTACACGCCATACGAGGGGGCTCCGGTTCATCTCTGCTCTTAAGCATACGTAAAAGTTTCAATCAGGCAGACGCGAAGTGCTAGGTGGTCTTTAAAAACCTCCTAATAAGTGCAAATCGAGTCATCACTTGGATTTACAGTTACTAGACGACCAGATGTGGCAGGAGTTGGTAACCAACGAGCCGCTCATCTTCTACAAGACGGAAGATGCCCAGGAGCCGGCTGTTATGGTGTACGCGGAGTCTGCGGGAATGGAAGACCTGTGCCAAACGCACCCCGCACCAGGAATGTGTCAGTTCGTCAACTGCGAGCCCCCCCGCTGCCTGGAGCCTGTCAGGCCGGTGTACCACTGCTGTGATGTATGCGGTAAGCAGACTGATAAGCAAGACTAAAATAGTTACAGTTCTCGTAACTAACCTACTGTCACGCTGTTCCCGCAAGAGTAGGCAAAGGCGAAGTGCAACACATGTTTTTTTCCTGGCATTGCCTTATTTAGTTTCATAGATATCATCACGCAAGTTCATCTATTATTGAAGCTTCTCACAGTGTCTTTAATATTTGGTTTATCTGGTTGTGTCAGGTCTTTAACAGCCCCCTTCTGTTGCAAGCCAGCCCTGATGCCTTCGACACTCACTTCCTATCTGTTCCACATGATCACAATCTGCATCCATTCCTTGCAAAGCTTGAAGAATGAACACATTCTTCACACTTTAATACATTGATTTTTCTACTGGGCAGATGTCCAATAGGATGTGCGAAAACTTTCAACTGCATTCAGCCAAATTTTGTTTTTATTTTGTAATTTTTAGTCATCACTGCCATAAACTAGTATTTAAAACTATCATAGATTTGGCAAAATTAATAAATAACGCAATGTAAGCATTAGCGAAGAATTTAGTAAGAATAGAAAGATCTCTCAATTTTTACATTTTGTAGGTTTGATATCTATGATTTACTTTGTATAATCGGTAGACAAATAACTTTCACAACCATATGCTATTTCTTCTTGTTCTTAAAGTAATGAACGCCATTCTTTTCAGGAGTAGTGAGTAATCCATTGCCCGGAAGGAAAAAGCAGTCTAATATTATTTGAGAGTCAATACGTATTGACTCTCAAGTAATATAAGGGGTTGGTTTAGTCTTACGTTCAGTGTATCAGAATATGTGGACGACGGATAATTAAACTATCCAGTCATATTATGTTTATAATAGGACACTGTAGTTCACTCAGGTTTATTAAAATGTACTCGAGTGCTGAAAGAGGTGTGCGTTAGACATGCCATTTAGTTTTTTAAAGATTCTGTTTATCCTCAAGTGCTCCTGTATTCCTGGCCTCATCAAATCGTATACAATAATGATTATATTATTTCAGGTGCTACGATAGTATTAAACGGAATCTTCGAGCTCTTCTCCATCAGAAAGAAAGTTTTCTCTCTAGTGGCGACCACGAACGTGAGGTGGTGGGTTGGATGGATACCCAAGACGCCTGGCAGTGGAGCGCTGGCGGCGCAAGTAGTCCTGGTTGATGGAGAGGAGTACGACGGAACCAGCTCTAGGATAGCTCCACAGATCAAGGCTGCTTTGGAGAGAGGTAATAAAGCTCATTATTTTCTTAAAAGCAAGTTAAATTTTTCACAGTTCATTTTTTAAAACCCTGCGCAAAGCAAAAGCAGTCTTCTCCTGGCCACTACAACACTCTTCTCTCTATATACGTGCGTATTATGTTGAGAGCTAACAATTTCTACTTTTGCACTCTGAAGAAAATCTTTCCCCCCCTACATGTACCAAATTTTGTGTACATTATTACTCCTAACAAACAAACTCCTCGTCTGTCATGATGAGATCCCAATTGTAATAATTTTGTAAAATGAAAAGTTATTCACAAAGTAGAAGGCAATTTTTTATTCAGTACTCGGTAGATACAACGTTAAATATGAACAGTGAATTAGATGCAACCACACACACGCTCGTCAAGAAGAGAAGTGGCCCGTTCAAAAACGGCAGTCTGTCTCATCTGCCTCCGCTCTTCCCGCCTTACGCTTGCACCGCAGCAGCCTCTGGTGGCAGAACATTGGTGTTGCCATGTAATGATTTCGTTGTCTTTCTGTCTATCTGTCTACCCCCGTAATTTCGCGTAACGTCCCTAACTTTTTTTTTCAAAAAAAAATGTTCCAATCTTTTTTAAACATTTTTTTTTATAAAATAAATAGGTACATACTTATTCCTAGTAAAAGGACCGTCATTTTTAACGGTTAACAACTTTTGTATCTATGAATTTATTTTGAAACATCTATGTAACATGTACACATGCGTTATTTGCAACATAATGTATCAAACAATTTACTGTATATTGTATTTTTTGACTCATATTATATTATTTCCTGTGAACTATTTCCAAAATTCATTAATGATTATTAGTATTGCCATATTTCTGGAACCTGCCTGTTAGTAGCCTCGAGTAGCTTGTTGGTCTTGTGGTTAGGACACTCGCCTCGTGATCCAAAGGTCGCGGGTTCGAATCTCACTCCAGACTAGTAAGTTAGTCCTATTTTCATAGCACAAGCATTTTAGCTTAGTTTGAAAATAGTAAGAATATTGATGTGACATGTATTCCGTGTTCGCATCTCTATTTAAAAAAAAAAAAAAAATTAAATAAGCTAGTTTTTATTAATTATGAAGATGTAGACCTGTATCCATTTAACAAAGACAATCAAATTAATATACATGTATGTGTAAGCCGTGCATACGAGGTACATTGTTTTGTTGTGTTTGTGTTTATACCCGTAAACACAAACAAAATAATGTGCGTCGTACGTACGGGTTACACATACTAATTCGATTGTCTTCCTTAAATGAAAAAATATATACACAGAGATAGAGAATTTTTGAAGTCTGTATTTAGTATTTAATCTTTAAGTTCATGTCCAACAAAAAACTTCATTGATTCGCCGTAAATTTTTTTCGCATTTCTTTTTGGTGAATACCACAGAAGGCAGTTGTACTCGAAATGTACGGGTGTAGTGTACAGATAAAGTGTGCACGCATCACATTGAGGTGGGAGAGACGGGCACGCAGGCAACGGAAGAGCGGTCAACGTGCATTGCGTCCTGGTGCTTCGCTTAGTCCACTACCAGCCTTGACCAAATAATGCTTCGTGAAGTATTATTTAACGATAGTCTTTGCAGCTTTTGTGGTGATGTATAATCAATAAAGGATTTTATTAAATGGTGTTTTCTTAGCCCATCACTATACTCATTTAATTTAGGCTAAGATTCTCTTAATCGTGTATGTCATTGCCCCCAGAGTTCAACATGAGCACTGTCAGTCGGCTGACCGTGTCGGGGCTGCCGTGGCGTGGAGCGGGGGCCGCCCGTGGAGGGTGGGAGGCGCTGGTAATGCTGGTTGCCGTGCTGGTCGCTCTTGCGGCCTTGTTGCTCTATTACTATCCTTCCAGACGCACCTTCAAGTAAGAATGCATTATAACTACACTACATTACCACAGATTTAAAAAATGGGTGTGTTTGGTTTAATAAGATCGGTGAAATATGCAAGTGGAATGATAAACCGCCTTAGTCAGTAAATATATAGTAATCGCCTTGGTTTATTCGACAAACATTTGCGTGACCAATTAAAACAGTCTTTTTTACATAAGACACACTAAGTTTATTGAAATACAATTATGCAAAAAAACTTTGAGGTTAATATTCATAATGCATAATTTGAGGGTAATGTCAGAGACTAAAAATTTACGGAGATGAATTAAACTCGTTCCTTAGCAAATGTGGTTGGGTTACAGTGGAAGAATGTTATCACATTTATATCTACGTTAGGACATTTAGTGTATTTAGTCAGTAGGTAGGTCTGTGGGTGGAATGCAAATTTTTTAATGCAATAATTCAAAAACGAATAAATTACGTCTTTGAATTATTGCGTTATTGGAAGTTTCAGCGGTTGGACCTGTGTCGTGTTTTTTTCTGTTTCTTTTACCTGAGTTTTGCTTCAATATTTGACCATTTGATTGAAAAAATGGCATCAGTTGGCTCATGATGACAGGTAAGAAAAATAATATATCGAGTACAGTGCCGCATTGCATAGCTTGGGTAAATGGCTGAAATGTTACTATTTATAGACTAATTTAATGCGAAAATTTTACCAACATTTTACTGGCAGAGGTGAAACAAAAGCAGACCGAATGCATTGAAAATCGTGCGTGAAATGAGTGACCCTCGTAGCCCAGTGGCCATGACACTGGCTTCTCACACCGAGTGTTCCTGGTTCAATTCCTGATAATATTACAATAAATCTTTGTGATTTTATAAAACATAGGAGAGTGTTTTTGTGATGTGTTTGGCTGCAGTAATTGCTTATCAAGACCTATTAAAGCCTTAAAAAATTAAATCACTGAGATGCATATGTAGCGTATAGAATGAATGAGTATAGAATTGATAGTATTTTAACCAGTTCAAAACTATCCGTTTTTCTGAGATTGGTATTTGATTGTATCGTGATTAGTAACTGATTTATCGCAATTCGACGGGCAACCGTCGGTATTAAAAATTAATTAAATCTCAGTTACCAATCATCGGTATATACAATTCTCAAATAATTTTAGCACAAAAGGAGGTAAGGCTCATCTTACCATTACATTTAAAAAAATATATATATAGATGTGAACACGAAATACATGTCCCATCAATATTCTTATTATTTTCAAACTAAGTCTACTAGTCTAAGTTCTACTAGTCTGGAGTGAGGTTCGAACCCGCGACCTTTGGATCACGAGGCGAGTGTCCTAACCACAAGACCAACAAGCTACTCTACTACCAATAAGTATCAAATAGGTACGGTACCAATAAGTACCTAATAGGTAAGGTACCAATAAGCTACTAACAAGATTTTTAAGCAAAACACTGTTGATCACCCACAATTGAAAATAATTATGGCGGTTTTCGCTTTGCAGCGATGGTCTGGTGTCTTACCTGACGTACTGATGGAGTAATGTCTGGAATAAGTCTCTGATTAGACAATCCAGATCTTGTCTCCATCTTGTTACTACTTTTCATTTGTCCTTGCTTTTATTTTAAATTGCTATAACATGTGTTCGGATATATTTTATGTTGTTCAAGTTATGTATTATATTTTATTGGACTAGGTATGTCCGTTAATTTCAATAAATAATGCTGTATGTGTCGATGGTATTTTTATGTTTTTTCTTATTAGGTAAATGTGAAAAATATACTCAAATTATTTTGAATTACGTACTTATCTTAATTTACCGCTATGGCTAATTTAGGTTCATGTTCAAGTTTCAGCCCATTCGACTTTGCCCGTTTTGACAACCGTTCTCGCGAGGGCAGCCTGGTTCTCGGCATCTCGCAGCTGTCTCTGGACAAGGCCTTCGACAACCCCATGTACGCGGCCACAACAACTTTAGGATACAAATCACAGGTAAAGTAATCTCATTTAAATTTGAAATATTTAAATTCTTATAACTAAGAAATATCGACTTAATTAATTTTTACCTACTGTTCCGCAGGTGGAAAAGAAACCCGAGGCTGTTGAAGAAGTGTTTGAGGCGAAAGAAGGGATTCCCGAGTCACCAGATATCACAGAAGAAGAAGAATTGCAAGAAGAAACTACTTTTGAAGAATAATAAAATGAATATAATAACTATGGAATAATAATAAAGCATATTTTAAATTATTGTGCAAGTGTCGAAAATTCCCCCCTACATCTACTTATTAGAATTTTTAATGTTAAAAAGTTCCGGGCATTTAAAACTCCGGGCTTTTGAATGCCCGGAGTTTCCTGGTGGGGGTGAATGACCAGAGAATGCAATACAATTTAAAAAGGGATGTTGATACATAAATATCATTTTTGTATACAAACCAAAGTTAAGTATTTGTTTGAATATACTTACATAACCCTAACAATTAATTAACATATATCAATGTTCTTAGGTTTTCACGGCCGTTCAGAATCTCCTGTGTTGTGTTTTCTGGGGTTTCTATGTGTTTCTACAATCTTCTGGCCCATGTTTCGATCCCTTTACAGGGTCCATCATCAGTACTGATGTGTTGTTGTTGATGAGTGTTGATGTTGCGGTTCAGATTGACTTGCAACACCACACCATACTTAACCACAATATTAACACTTTAAACAATATATTAGCCCTGATGATGGACCCTGCAATTAAAACATTCAAATTTATGGTTTTCATCCTAACTTACCACAACGCACACAAACCAGAATAATGAATAGTGTAATTTCTTTATTATCGTGTAAAAATGAATAGTTTCATAAAATAAAATTGTTTCTATTTTAATGATTGTTGATATTTTTGGCAAACACTGCTACAATCACAAATGGTTATGCTATTTGCAATACAAGGATTATTTTTAAAAACAAATAAAATAATTCATTCTCTAACAGATTTTTATCAATTTCATATAGGTACACATTGCCTGTGAAATTATAATAGGCATCTCGTTTTCTTCCAGAATTCTGAATTAAGTCTGCAGAAAATTGTTTACTAGTTTATCGTGAAAATAATTTTTTCAAATATAAATAAAACAACTTATTGTTCGACCAATCATATTGTGGTCATTCAAACATTACATTGAATGATTCATTGCTTAATTGTCATCGAAAGGACTACTTCATCATCGTGTTGAAGACTATTGGTGAATGTTGCACATTGTGTAAAGTGATCACATAAGTCAGCTCATTTTTTTTCATTTCATTTCATTTCTCTACTTATGTACATTTGATAAGGTTTGATTTTACTATGCCTGTCTTACTAGAGAGCTCTGTGCTGAGACAGGCAAAGTTTACAATTATAACTTACTTACTTACTTCAGCTCAGCATGGTGCCAAATTTGTTTTTAAACATCTTCTTCTTCCTTTTCTTCCTCAGCCTTCATCTTTCCACTGCTGGATATAGGCCTCTTCCATCCTTCCTTGTTATTTTCTAGTTGTAGCTATTTCTTCCCACCCACAGCGGCTGTATCGTCGGCCCGGCTCTTTGAGTTCTTCCGATGCCTCTTTTATTTTCCCAAGGTCTCCATTTCTGAACTCTGGGAGTCCATCTTGCAACATTACCATTTTAGCTTCGCTCCATGATATCCACTACTCAAGCTCTGCGTCTAATTTCATCATTTCTAATTCTATCTCTTAGGCTTTTTTTTTCTTTTTACTCACTTTCTTTTAACTCGTAGCGTCTGTTTGCTTGTCTGTCGAAAAAACTTTTGATCGATTTTTAACCTTTTTCCCGTAACCCAATCGAGCTGAAACTTTGCAGGCAGTTTCATGGCGATGATAGAAATGATCAAACAAATTTTTGTTTAAAAAAAAAAAATTAATAATTATAGTATAATTTTGGATTTAAAGAAATTTTTTATTACACCCTTTCGTAGCGTCGCCCGACTCAAGCCCAACGCGTGGGGTAAGCGTCAAACCTGTTTCAACTAGTAAATGAGAAAGGAAGCATAACAAAAACTTGGTTTTTATGGGTTAGTTTTTTCATAAAATAGTCATTAAATTTATTTTCCTTTAATAATTAAGTAGGTATATTTTCATATTTTGTATATAATACTATTCACTATTTTGAATTCACTGAGGAAATATACACACATTGCCCTTTACACTACAGATTAAACATCCAAAAAAATGTGCTACACTGGGTTAAACTACGTATATAATTAATATTACTATTATAATTATTATAATTAAGTATGTATTAGACCCTTGAACACAATGTGAAACATTAACTTTATCACAACTCGTGTGAAATTATCTCGAGTCAATGATTATTGATGCCAGTTAGCTTAGCTATCTGCACATCATAAATATGTAGGAACTACAACAACTTCATAACCAAGTTGAAAAAGCTCTTCTTTGGTGACTGTCAAATCTGCGGGATGCCAATGAAAATGAAGAAGCATAACTAAGAAGGTGGGACTTCATGAAGAAGAAGAAGTCATGAGAGAAAAATAGAAGTGAAAACTTAATTTGGTAAATAAAATAAATTTGAAACTTTTTAAACCAATAAAATTGTTAGGTTGGTTTGGTTGGTTAGGATTTAACTTGCTCATTTATTCATCTTCTTCTGGCTCTTGCACAGATGTGCGACTTGTACTCTTAGTGGGTGCAGAAAGTGAGGTTTCACTCTTGGCATCCACTACTGACACCCGTTTAACCGTCTGGCTACTGCTTCGAGCCACCGAGGTAACAGATACCGTCTTGGCGAGTCTACTGGCTGCGGAGGTAACCGACGTAGACTTTTTTAGCGCGGACCTAATGCTGGTTGCAGAGGCAGTTTTCTGGAGCTGCGTGATCTCCTCAGCCATCGCAGTATCTTCGCCAGGCTCTAAAGCCTGAGCTATGATGCATTCTATTACAGCTCTCGCTACATCGGAGACCAAAATTTCATCAACTTCTTCCATTTGCTCTGCAAAAAAGAAAATTGTTTTAATTTTGTGTTTGTAGAGTTAAATATATATGATCAGAAGTAAATTAGTTGAAAGAAGTGCACAATACAATGATGCAAACCATTCTGTTTACAGGCATTAATCGATGTATGAAAGTAAATTCGTTTAATTATATTCTAAAAACTATGCTTAATTTTTATTTTGTTCTGTATCTGTTGAACCGAATAGTTAAGGTTTCAGTTAGAATTTAATAAAACTAAAACAGAACATAATGTGGGGTATAAAAGTAAAGGCAGCATTATCAAAAAAATAAAAAAATGTTTTGAATGCAGTCACCGAGGATTATTAATTTAAAATGAAATGATTTTATTTATCTATCCCTTCCAAAATCATGTTTCGTATAAATTTATAGGTTATGTTTTCTATAAAATCTCGAATTCAGTACGTTATAAACCCTCGATGACAGCATTAATTTTTTTTGGTTATTACTGCCTTTGCTTTTACACCACACATACGGTAATTATTTATTAAAAAATAGTACAAAGTTGACAAGAGTCTATACTACTGGAATGAAATTGAAACATTGTAGAAGAGATTGAGCGATATTTCCTACAAGTTCTTGAATTCAGTACATTCTATATTAGTAATCCTCGGTGACTGCATTCAAAACTTTTTTTAAAATTTTTTGGATATTGCCTTTGCTTTTATATTCCCTCATTTGAAGTTTTATCTATTATAAGTATTTCTGTAGATCTCAATGTTCATAGTGAGGTTTGTGTGTAAAAAATAGTTTTATTTGTAGCAAATTAATATGGTCTGAAGGAGTGACCTTGAACCGCGCTGGACAGTGTCTCCGCATCGGGGATTTGCTCGGCCACCTGAGGATGGACCTGGAGTAGAGAGGCTACGGCGGCATCTATCAGTTGGGAGTGGCGCGGAGTGGCTCCCACCTCCACCAGACTTCTCACTGTCCCTTGCAGGGCCTCCACTGCATCCACAGCCTGTAGTGGGATCACCTGCACTAGAGGACTCATTTCACCCAGGACCAACTGCAATAATACTAAAATTATGCAATATAATGACATGGATCACTTAATTTAAGCTAAATGCCTGCACCATTGAGAATAGGATATCTTTTTAGTCTTTTGAAATGAAAATCGAATAACCACTCTTTTATTATATCTAATATTAAGGAATAAAAAGGCAAATTGTGGACTTTAAGATGTTGGATTGACTATGTGGAAAAGCAATAGGACCTTCACCTAGAAGAGTTATTAAAAAAGCATTAGGTTGGTGCCATACTGCGTGGATCTTTCGTCGCTACATTTCTTTCCATATAATATGCGCTTACCAAAAACACGGCGCGGACGATCAGTCCAGGGAGTCCGAGGGACAGGCAGACAACAAAATTATTATATTTAGATTCTTCTGCTTATAACTAAACCTATCTAATTACCACATTAGATTTGAAGATCTCATGCAGTATTGAAAATGTCATTAAAAGAAATGAAATACATTACATTTTCTTTTACAATTTGTCTGAGCACTCCAGAAATGCACCGCCTGCACTGGTTGGCTCGCATTATGTTTTCCTCAGTTTCACAGGAAAGTGACAGCTTCTTGAGAATCCTGTTGGCCGCCTGATTGATATTTAGTTTTCTAGAAAAATAATCGTAATTCAATTAAAATGGATTTACATAAGCTATGAGGTGGTAAAAGAATGCTCAGGTCCGCCCTTGGAGCAGTTGACACCCAAAGCAAAGGAATGTTGGTGCATCAACCCCAAAGAGATCCCAAGCAACAAGGATATTTCAATAAAAATCTTGGTTACATTTTCCATAATTTCATCTATTTAAATTGACATAATTATTAATTAATCAAATAACTTTGTATTGGCCACTTGGAGTTACTCTACGTCTACCGGTTTCGATACCACTGTATCTTCGTCAGGACGGACGCATACTAACTATCCATTACTTATTCTAGCAAACAAATCAATTTTTGAACGAGGGCGTGGCTACAGTTATGGTGGAGGTAATTGACAAGTGGACGCCGAAATGGGGAATATATTAAGTAACGGGCTATTCATAAAATTTATTTGGTTATTAATTATATTGGCTTTAGTGTTCAGGCATTAAAGCTAATATAATTAATTGTCAATTACCCCCACCATAACTGTAGCCACACCCCCGTTGAAAAATTGATTTGTTTACTAGAATAAGTAATGGATAGTTAGTATGCGTCCATCATGACGAAGATACAGTGGTATAAAAACCGGTAGACATGGTTACTCCAAGTGGTTAATACAAAATTATTTAATTAATTGAGCCCTTGCCCGGAATAACGTTGTATCCAACACAAATGTCAATTTTGAGTTATTGATGCAGTTATGTTGGGTATGTTATTATGCATCATTTAACGTAGATAATATGTCAAGAAAAAAATATTTAGGCTTCTGGCTGCATTTAAAAGTTATTGGTTTGTGGAAGAACGTTGTACATTGTTTCTCAAAATGGCGTTGCCGCGCGTCAATATCGTGGAGCGTGGTTTAATTCACATGAATAAAGGGAGAAAACGAACATCTAATGTTTTTAACTGGAAAGATATCAAAGTCAATAAGTTGAAGAATACAGAAAAGGAGTGTTTATCCAGAAAAAATATTATCAAACCTGCAATTAACCCGCCGGAACATGTTTGTGGAATAACGTTGTATACGATTTGGCAGTTCTGATTGATATTGTAATTTCATATATGTGACAATATTATTTTGTCGAACGTTAACCGATTTTACTCAATTGATTTATCCATATTGATATTTGATATGCTTTTTGATAATAATGCTGGCATTATTTTTGATAATAATGCTGGCATTATAGTGCTCTTTATATCGTAACTTAAAATAATACCGATACAAAAAGTTTATTTAATTCCTCATTCTTTTTCGTAGGGTCGAATTTGAGCCAAAAATGTTTAAATCCGGGATGTTTTCTCCATTTTAATATCAATATAAATATTCAATCAGAATTTAGGTTACTGAATTACAATAAAAAAAGTAATCATGAGAAATTGAATGTCCGACGCCATATTCAGCAAACAGACGGAGATAGGTAATAGTATGTACGAGAGACTTATCATACCGTAAAAGCTCGTTACCTACTGATGATCCCATCACAATCAGAGCTAGAACTTTCCACAAAGAATTAGAATCATGGACCTCCTATACCAACTCTTTGTGGAAGAAGGAGAAGATTAGCTACCGTTTGGAAAAAAATCAAGGGAGCCTGGAACTAAGTTTAATGAATTCCAATCCACTGTCAATAAGGCTGCTAAGCTCAAGGACCTCGATGATATTTGTGAATTGATGTTAGATGAGCATGCTGCTTTTAAAAAGCATTATTAAGTAAAGCAGAATAAATAAAAAAACGTTTTGCGGAATAACGTTGTTCGTGAAAATTTCTTATACAACGTTTTTCCACTGATTCAGCATGTTTTTTTACAATAGATTCAAATTAAATTGCCTTTTTTCCCTATTTTATATTGAGATTAGTTAAGAATTATATGTTTGTTATATTTAAAATATAAAATGTAATAAATTGTAACTGGTTTCATTTTTTCAATTTTTCTCGGAATGAGAGTATTGTTGGATACAACGTTATTCCGGGCAAGGGCTGAATTAATAAAATGTAATAGATAGTAAAAGATGTAAAAATAAATGTTTAAATATGTATTTTACTGAGGTCTTATATATGTATGATTTAATTTTGGTTGACATCTAATATGCGGAGTTGAATTCAGAGATATTTAAAAATTGAGATCAAATGCCCAGAATGAATGTCAAAAATCCCTCCGATATCATGCAGATCCTCTACCCTAAGGTTGCCAGCCCTGAGTGCTAATTAAAGAATTTTAACTTTGTAAGGATTAGTCATCTGTAGAAATGCAGTTAGTAAATTTACCCCATAATTAGAAGGGGAATAAGCTGTGAAATTTCATCCAGAAGACATCTATCCCAGTTGAGATCCGCCAACACTTCTATTCCAGATTCAGCCAAACATTTCGCTAGGGTTGTCGCAATAAATCTACAAAAAATCTCAATGTCAGTTCTTTGATAAATAAACATCACAAATTTATGAATCTTAAAACATGTTCCCTCTAAAAATACAACTTACTAATAAAATAAACAATATATCTTATTAGGTTCTAAAGCCCTAAAATATTTTAATTATAAATTTATATAATGTCCCAAGCACAAGGATGGCACGCAGTGAAATAAATACCATAGTCCAGGGTTACATAAAAATCTACACAATAAGTTTATTTTTTGTATATATCAGAAATATTATAAATTATTTTGTGAAATTTGGGGAGATGTATTACATATTTTACCAGAATGATGCACAGAAAATTCTGCGTAGTGCGCTGCAACATTTAATGAGATGAGCATTTTACAGTGAACATAAACTTCAAAAAACTATCTTTAGGTAATATGTAATAATAATAATAATAACAAACAGATGAAGCTTCAATCTCTTGTCTCAAAGATTTGTATCTCCTCTACTCTGCGGAGAAAACACTTTACTTTATTGGAATTTCTGCACTACCTTTAACATGCGTCATAATATCTGATATATTCAACACATACTGCTTATTAACAAGATTTTTTTTTTTTTTACTTGATGTTGGGATCATAAGAACCGGGTGAGACTCTCTCACTGGGTAGAGGTGAGGTGATGTGGGTGGCCGGAGTATCCGGGGAGAATACGGTAGGACCTTCAGTACACAGTGGCTTCATCTTCAGGCGATGGATTTCTGCTTTCAGATCCTATTGTGAAATGAGTTGTCGATATCAATAACGAGCTATAGCTTGTAGTCTGAGAAAGCGGGCCATGTATAAAGTTTGTGTGGAGTGAATGAGAAAAAAAGATTTTAATATTACAAAAAATAAGGCAATTTTTTTTTTAAATAAGTACATTAAATGAATGAACACCTCAAACAAAATGTCTAGAGATTGTTAAATAGTGAATGCCCAAAAAATAATAATATAAAGTAGAAAGAAAGTACGTAGCAATAGGGCAATACAAAAAGACAAATGTAATATAAAATAGAAAGGAAGTAAGTTAGCAATAGCGGAAACTTAAAAAAGCATAATAAAGAAAATGTACCAAGACCAAAATTTTAACCTTTATTTTTATAAAATCTGAATTATGGAACTCAGGCCACTATTGATCAGGAGCTTGCAGTGAGTACATTTTTTTATTTTATTTTGGGAAACATACAGTACACTGTAATAAAAAATTTATATAATATCGAAAAAATATTCATTTAGTATGACCGGTGAAGTTACCTTGAAGCTGGTAAAAAAAACTAAGAAAAAAAAAAGAATATGTGATGAAAGTTTAATTATGATATGTAATGCATAAAAAGGGAAGGGTGGGAAGAGGAAGGGGATGCGATTCAATTAAAGAAGTATTAAATTTATTTCAATAATCCTAACATTAAAGCATGACTTTAATGTAAACATATATTTTTTTTTAAAAACATAGAAATAAAATATTAAAGTGACAGAAGATTGTGATTTACATATTAAAATCGGATAAAAATGATAATAATTTTGATAGGTGTTGATAAATATCTAATCTGTTTATCTATGGCACATCGGGAGTGTGACATATCTGCAAGATGCACACTGCTACGCATTTCTGTGCAATGGAGAACAGCTGATAGACATAGAATCTAGAGGATCTGAATAAATATGTAGAAGCAGGAACTCTTCAAGAAAAACCTAAAAACTAATTTTTTCGGGATGTCGCACCTGTAAAGCGCCCTTGAAGTGTCTCTTATGCAAAACAGCACTATATTAATTAACATAAACGTAACATATTGTCAGGAACCAAGGAAACTTATCACATACAGAACAGATATTTCAATACCTAGTCTAATAAGAATCGAAAACATATAGTAAACTATCACCTTTCTTTCTTATTAAATTTATACTTAACTTACTTAAATTATGATCAACTTGTACATAATTCCATATTTGTAAAATAGTTTGTTTAGATGTATAATAAACATTGATTTCTCGACAATAAAATGGAAGCGAATGCAAATATGACTACCTCTATCTGTTGTCTTTGTTCCTTCCGTAGTCTTCTGAGGCGCACAATATCCTGGCGGTACTCCTCCTCTGTACGTCCTCCGAGCATTTCTTTTATTTGCTTGGATGACTGAAAAAGTACATACATATTTATTTGGGCAGGTAACTGACATTATTTTACTGATATTATTTTATAATTAAAAAAAAATGAGATAACTGACTGCTTTGGAGAGTGTTTCTGCTTGTAATGCCGAAGCGATTCTCAGTTTTTCCGTGTGTTCTTGAAGGACGGCGCAGTACTGTTGCTCCAAGTTGCATTCTTTTTCCTAAAAAAAAATATAATAAATAATTTTTAATGCCTAAAGATTAATATCGAAGGTTCTAACGTATAAGCAAGCAGACAACAACCTTCCATTCGGCCAACTGTTGCTGCATGTCGATTGTGAAACCGGAAGCTGCGGCCACTTTGAAGGCTTGGGTCATCTCGGTTACTACAGCATCTAGGAGATGAGAGGCTCGGGTGGCTTCTGTGATCTCACTCCTGCATATTAAAGTCACGGGTTCAAATTTAACGAAATAAATATTAAAAAAAATAAAATGATTCAAATGGCCATGTAGATCACCAGAAGATAAAAATGTAAATCTGTTATGTGTTGATGGGCCGATTTTGGCCACTTGGACATTCAAAGGTGTATAAATAAGACAGTGTAAATATATTTTATAACTTACCTAGGTATCTTGTTTTATTTTTATTAAAAATATTAAGAAACCTTATAAAAACTGAAGTGGCCAGAACTGGCACATTTGAATACATTTCAAATTTGACGTTTTTTTTAAATTAAATTAAATTGTATATAATTAATATAAATTAACTTTGTTTAAACCACTTATTTATTGAAAAAAATCAACATGTTTCAAAGCCAATTCTTCATAAGGAAAACAAAAATAATATTTAAAAATCGAAGTATAGAGCAAAAGTTGTATATGGGAAATAATAATATAAAGTACCTAATTAATATGAAAATAAATTTAAAAGATAACTATTTGCAAAAAGGACCTGATTATTTATAATATTCAATTTACTATTTACACTCTTTCTTATTTCCAAAATTATTATATATATATAAATTGTATATATTTGTTTTCTACATTTTCAAAAAAGTAATTAACAAGCTATATGGGGAACTTTAAAAAATCAATTCTGACTATTTTAGAGTTCGTAGTGATGTATAGTTGACAAAAAATATCTATAAGTGGCCAAAACCGGGTCATCAACCCTAGTATGTATTACAGATGGTAGGTGATAGTAAAATGAAAATGAATGTGTTACACATATATAGTAAAACCCCGTTAATTCATACCTTGATAATTCAAAATTTTCCATTATTCACAATTTTTTTAACCATAATTCAAAAATTTATTCATAAATAATTAAGGTAAAAAAATAAACTTACATTCAATAAAATGTGTTTTCTTTCAAAAGGATTTTATCTTTAAAAAGTATTTGGAAGATACATATTTTGTATCTAGTATTT
This sequence comes from Agrypnia vestita, assembly GCA_016648135.1. Classification (NCBI taxonomy): domain Eukaryota; kingdom Metazoa; phylum Arthropoda; class Insecta; order Trichoptera; family Phryganeidae; genus Agrypnia; species Agrypnia vestita. Next base: position 60,561 of record JADDOH010013124.1, read on the forward strand.
CAGATACCATTCCAGAAAGTTATTTGTATCTGATATTTGAAATACTTGATTTTAATGTATCTTGCATTTTGTATTCCAGATACTTTGTACAGGGTATCTTGTACATCACTTTTGTGCAGTACACATTGTCATTTGGACCATGTGTACTGCATTACCACTGAAAGCTGAGATATTAGTAATGAAAGGCACTGAAGTATTGTGTGACTTACTTGTTCTTTCCCTTGAGTTCGCCGAGCCCCAGCTTCTTGGTGAGTACCCATTGACATTGCGCGTGTAGCGCGGCCAACTTCTGGTCCATGTGCTGGCAGTCCACGCGCATATGTTTCAGATGCAACTTGTTTATGCTGGATATGGAACAATTATATATGTATATTTATAATGATAATTTCCTTGTGATTACGACACTATCAATTAGAACACAATTGAATTTCTTTAAAGAAGATTTATTTTATCAATCTCATAAGATTTACATAATGAAAGGTAGGTATCTAGCAAAAAAAACATTATCTGTAAAGAAGAAACGACATTTAATGTTACTAATTGTAATGCCGGTTCCTTATTCACAATTACGATAGCAATCACCTTTTATTATTCAAACTAATCTTATCAAATTTCTCTATCATCAATCATAGATAATTTTTAACAATGGTTTCAACTATCCATAGATAATAGCAACCATAGACAGTCTACGCTACATAGAGCCACAATGATAAGTGAAGCTTGGCATTGTTTCAAATGAAAAAAAATTATATTTTTCTTTACATATACATTATTATTTCTTTAAATATTAAACTTTGAGAAGAAAATTCTTATTCTTACATATATGGGGGGGTTTGATGTGTATGAAGCGACCCTTCTTAAGGTCGAGAAGCTACCCCACCTCACTACTGCTACGTTCAAATATGAGGTCACCACCGGTATTTACTGGAGTTCCGGTTCTCCTGTTCTTTGGATGAGAATGAAGTCGCGATACTTGGATAGAATTTATTGACAGATAAATGATACAATACAGAATACAAAGAGCGCAGAGTATAAATGTACACTGTGAAGTTAAATGTCAAGAGAGGTTTTGCTAGATCTGGAGTTCCCCGAGAAGTATAACTTCGATCGGGGAGCGCTTCGCCATGTGAAAGACGCTGACCGAATATGATATTTAGTGGTTGCGTTTCGGTTTCTTATAGTCGAATTGCCAATGGAATCGAGCGGTTCTTTTCCCTTGTGCCGCTGCAATTCTGCTGACTCCGGAGGAGTGTCATGCCCTCGGTTTGCTGTGTGGTCATAATCCACGGTCCACGGCTGTCGCACTTTCGATGCGTTAGCGGGTTCACCTGGTGTTGACATTCTTTGCTCGGCGCCGACCGGGCGCCTGGGCATTGGCGCGTGTTGCTGGGGCATGTGTCATCACTCTGTCACGTATGTGCCATCTAGATGTGCGGCTATCTGTATGGTGGAATGGTTTCCACACGTATGTATGTGGAACATGGAGACTAACAAATTCTAATGTCAATGATCAACATGGTCTAAAGAGCAATGAAGAGACCTGTGAGTTCCCTTATGCGGAGCGACTTTCAAATTAAACATGTAGGTAATAGTAGTTTTCTTACATTCTAGTTCTGTCTGCAATACGACTAGCTACAGAAGCTGTAGTATTACATGTGTGTGATCGTCGCAGCTGTCGGCTCACGAAGTGCGAGTCGGAGAGAGCTAGCTAAATTTGGTCCAGGAAGGGAGAAGGTGAGATATCTGGGGGCTAGAGTAGGGTAACTATATTTCTCAAGGTCCTAGAGTGCAAGTAAGCGAAATTTGGTATGATATAAAAATAACTGAATACAAATTTAATCATCATCATCATCATTCTTGGCACTATAACCCTTGGTGGGTCTTGGCCTCCTCAATAATCTTCCTCCACTCATCTCGGTTTAGCAGTGGCGTGCAGTGGGTATAAACTTAGGTTATGCTGTGACCAACTATATACCTATTTACCTATATTAGAATATATATATATATATATTATATATATATATATATATATATATATATATAAGCATATACCTATAAGGGTACATACATTTTTAATTTTTTTTTGACTGTATATAATGAACCATTTTGAGTAGCTTCAATCCACAAAAATAAATGCACTATAAAAGAAGTATTGTAAACAATATTTTCTAAATAAATAAATATTTTATATAGGTATAGCTAATATGGCGAAAAATTCCAACATATTTCGAAGACAATTTATATATAATTAAATCGGGAACAATACTAATTTCAGATATACGTTTCTTTTCACAAAAATAAATCAAACATTTTATATCATTATATGACAGATGACAGATGATATTTGTCGTATTTGTATTTACATTTACCACAGAAAAGACATAAAATTTACACCGAAAGTTTTGGGTGGAATTTGTAAAAAATAACATTTTTGCATGATGTGCGCCTGGCATAAGACCTTTCGAAGAAGGACGCTACTACACAACTACTACGACGCTACTACTCGCAGCATTAAAAATACACATTTTTTTTCTCGACTTGACTATATCTGTGGAACAAATTGGTAGGCGAAATAAATGAAGAATTGACATGAAGTTAAGCGCAGAAAAGTCGGAAATAAAACTTCTAGCCGTAGGGACGAATTACGGCTAGAATTTTAAATCGAAAAAAAACAGATACGTCACGTTAAATGGAAACGTCAGAAATAAAACTTCTAGCCACAGGACGAAATACGGCTAGAATTTTAAATCAACTTTTTCTTAAGATAAGGATTATTTAATTAATATTTGTTTCTCAGAATCTTTACTAATGCACAGCTTTTTTGCTTGTATGCGCTGCACGCCACTGCGGTTTAGTGCCAGCTCTCTCCAGTTCTGAAACTCCAAGGCAGAGATGTCTTTGAGGACGTTGTCACTCCATCTTAATTTTGGCCTTCCTAAACTCCTTCGCCCTATTGGCCTTGAGTTCAGCAGGGACTTTGGTGCTTGATGCTCGGACATTCTCTCCACATGCCCCGAAGTCTTCCCAGTTTTATAAATTTTGTGACATTTGGCTCCTTAAACAGAGTATAGAGCTCATTGTTGTAACGTCTGCGCCAAAGTTCATTTTCTAGAATCGGTACGAAGATATGCCTCAAAATTTTTCTTTCAAAAACGTCCAGTGCTCGCTCATTCCTCCTAGTTAATACCCACGTCACAAATTTAATAGGAAAATAAAAAAATTAAGAATAAATAATAGGTACATGAAAGAAACATTAAAAACCAGTCGCTCTTTCATCCAATGACCTACGAACCTTCCCTAAACATGATAAAAAATTAGTTATTGTAACGTGCAGTGAAAAACATTACCTGTGTCTCTTTTTCTGTTCAAGAGCCTCGGCATGTAGTTGTGCTATTCTGTCCTTGAGCTGGGCAATAAGGGGGGCAGGGAACAGGAGGGTTCCAGAGCCCTCGCATGCGTGGCCCCCTCGCAGGACATTCTCCAGGGCCTCGGAGGCGCAGAGGTTAGCTGCCACCACCACCACACATTCTATTTCATTCAGGAGGGCTTGCTTTGTTTGCTACAAAAAAGGAAACATAAAGTGAGTTCTAAGGAGTTGTGCATTTTTGCTGATGTCACAAATACAATAGAGTAAACATTTCAGATAGATTGCCACCTTCAGGTTATTGGGATTAATTTGATAAAACTTACATGCAGTGATGTGTTGCTAAAATTCTATCAACCGGCTCGCACCCTGATAAACACCAACCCCCGTTTTTATACAATTTTTTTTCAAATAATTTAATTTAATTTAATATATTACAAAATTATTTATTTAAATGACATAATTTAAACATTACATAAATTCATTGCAAATGGTGTTTTGATTTTCATTTGAAACTTTAACCGTGACGGGTCTTATTTGTCTATCATCTGATGCTGACTTTTGAGCCATGATTTAATGAATGGTATGGAATCCCATAAAGTCGGTGACAAACATATCACATTAATGGAAATTAAGTCAGATACATATCGAATACTTAAATTTGCCCTTTTTTCTAAACAAATAGTAATTAACGAAAATCCTTATTCCGCCTCTGCAGAGCTTATTGTGATTGTATTAATAATATTTTTAGCTTTTCTGACCGTTTCAGGAAGTTCATCGCAATCATCTCTTAAAATATTATACATATAATTTCTGAAATCATTTACATTTATTTTAAACTAAATAATTTCACTTAGAATCCTAATATTATCTGCGCAAGTTCTCCACGGATTGAAAATTTTATCTAATTTCCAGGTATTTGGTTCAAAAGTATTAATTAGTTTGTACATTTTCATGTAAGCGCCACATATGTATTCACACGTCTAACAAACCCACAGCGATAATTTAAAAAAATCCGTATATCTCCAAAGCAAATTTATTTTAGCATAGTATATAACAGCAGCACACCACTGCATATATAGATTAAAAGGTTCAAAAATTCTAACTCCATTCAATATATAAACATAATAAATTAGATAAGGTTGATGATTGTTTATTTTTAACTAAAATAGTCAGGGTACAAATTATGTATCTGATTAAGTATATATACCAGTTTTCAAAATATGACAGATATTATTTTTCCATGTAAAGTAATCTGATATTTTTCCCTCGGAATCTAATGTCATTTATGGATGAAATCACATTCTAGTTACAGATTTCCACTACCATATTGTCGTACCGTATCATTGTTTACGGAAAATATTAGTTTCTGATTATAGATAACATATACATATATATTTAACAGAGGAAGACTCTTGAGGAGGCCAAGACCCACCAGGGGTTGTAGAGCCAAGAGTGATGATGATGATGATATACATATAACATATTGTCGTGTCATAGCTTCACTTATGGATGACATCAGTTTATGGCAGCAGATTTATTTATTTATTTGGAAATATTATAGATATAAGTAAGTGATACCTGTATGTATATAATATATAAGAATGTATATTAGACATGTTAACTCATATCTAATATAAAATTTTGAAAAATACATAATAATAATAAAAGTGAATAAAAAATAAAAGACAATAGTAGTAAAAATATTAAATAAAACATGATAACATAAGTAACAATATGTAACAATATAAAACATAACTTATTTGTATCTTGCATCGTACATTCATTCAATGTTTTTCCAGTCTATGTATTTCAAATCAGTTGTACAACGTTACTGCAAGCATAAATGTGTACCAAGCATGTAGGTACATCAAACAGAAAGTGAAAACTTACCAATAGGTCATTCAAGATTTTCTGTCTTTCCTCTAATTTTCTTACAAGACTTTTGGCTTCTCTATTTTTGGTTTCAACATCTTTTTTAGATAATTCTATTTGTCTTTCTTGTTCTTTAATGTCATTTTCTATGTCATATCTAAAATACATATTTTTTTGAATTGTGATTAATCTGTTAATCAAGACCTAAAAGGGTAGTTTACGCAATATGTACCTGATCTGCCTGAGTTCAATGATTTCCTCAAACAACTGAGGGTCACATCCTGGTGGACACTCTGTAGAGTCGAGTCTCAGACGGACTTCCATTTCATCGCCACTTTCTTCACTCTCCTCCTCCGAAGATGATGAACTCTCACTACCTTCACTTTCTGAACTTTCTGAAAATGTATATAATATGATATGTAGTGTAAATGTGAATATGAATCTCAGGTAGGTTTGTCGAGTACTCCAATAAGAAGAGTGAAAGCAGTCATTACTGGTAGTTTCATCATACTTTTAGTCAGTCATCGTCTTTGGTAGAGTGAGGATTTATGTATATGTACACCGTGAGTTGAAGTGTAGGTATGCATGTATATCAAGAATACACCTAAAGTGTCCACAAATAATGCCACAAGTGTGCAAATTTCGTGCACATGTTGCTATTTAAAAAAAAAATATCTAACCGTCTGCTTCAGTTTTGGGCGGTTTCTGCTTTTTCTTGTAGACATGCCTGAGGAACTTTGCAAACTTGGGAACTTCATTGCTCCATCTTTTCTGCTGGATCTCCAACTGTTTTATCTGCTCCTGGTTTGCCAATATACCTGACCGGAGACCTTCTATATTTTTGTGAAGGATTTTCAATTGATCCTGGGCAACTTTTAGCTGAAAAAATGTTATTGTTTTAGTGTTAAAAATTAAAATAAAATAATGAAAAGTGAATAGCTTGTTGGTGTATTGGCTATGACTCTCCTTATTAGCCCCAGTGGTTGGTGGTTTGAATCTCTTTCCAGAAAACCAGCAAGTTAGTCTTCTTCACTAGTACATACAAGCATTGAGCTTAATTTGAAAATAATAAGAATATTGATGCAACGTGTATACTTTTTATTTTTATTTTTTTTATTCATTTATTAGAGACACTAACAGGATAATAGGTACATGATACTCTGATAATAAAACATTATAAGTGAAGACTATGCCCATTACCCTAATTACAAGTGTCTTTGGCACGCTCTAGTAACATGTATATTTGCATTTAAGTATATTTTACATGTACATTTATGTGTATTGTATATTCAAACACTAAATTTTAGTGTTTGAATGTAGTGCGATTAGTATTTAATGAATAATGTTCACATCTCTGATTAAAAAGAAAACTGTTTGTATTGAAAATATGAAATTTTTACCTCGGCCTGCTGAACCCTGACGTGCTCCCCCATTTCATTCTCTCGCAGCTGGAAAGAGTCCAGCACCAGGTGTCTCTGTGTAAGATAGAGGAGGTGAAGACGAAGGAACTGCGTGCGCAGCTGGACTCGCTCCCTCTCTCTCGCTGCCTCTCTCAGTTTTCCTTCCCATTCCTTCACCGACTGCTTTAATTGGTGGATTATTTGTTCTTGCTCCACCAACAGACTGGACAAAACAAACACTGCATAAATTACGTCACCGGAGTAATCAACTTGCACGAAAGGAAATCTAATCACAAGTAATAATGCAGTCAACATTTTGATTGTAGCACTAAGCATGGCAATGTAACATGTCTCGTATAATATGGAAATAATCAATAAAAATGTTTGAGGCAGAGCACAAAACATGTGTCAAAAAAGACATAACTTTGTTTGGTAATATCTGAGAGTAAAACGAACAAAAAAATATATTTTATTCACTGATTTACAAGACACAAAACATATTACATATAAAGAACTCCTAGGTGACTCAATGCTTGAAAATACTACAGAGAAACGGCCTGGATGAAAGCGATACCCAGAACCGAAGAAGATACAGCCTGAGAACGAGAACAGTCGACCCCAACAGCCTACCTGGGACAGTGCAAGGAAGAAGAAGTGTCCTTTTGGAAGGTTTCAAAGAATTTTATGAAATTGTTGGTGGTAGATGGTAAATATTTTTGAAAATTTTGTGAGAAATAAGATGGCTTTGAAATAATCTTAATCAATAGTAGATGGATCATTTTCTTAAATTTCAATTTGTCATTATACCGAACGAATGTGAAATAAATCACTTGGGCTGGTTACATCATCTTGGTTTATAGTAATATTTCGTCTAAAGCAGTGTTTCCCAAAGTTAACAGGACCGCGACCCACCAAAAAAAAAAAATTTTCGGGACCCACCTCCTGCCTCACGTTTCCCCAATCATATTGTAACCATATGAAAGACTGTTCAATTAAGAAAAAAAGAAAAACGTCCAAATACTATCGTGCCGACTTCAATTTTAGTCACTTTTAATCGCAGTGAATTTGATACGTCCAATTGATTTCCGTTTTTAGTCTTAATATAAACCATGGCAGAAAATTCCACTTCACATGAGGTAGTGAAGGGAGGAGGACTTTCATCGCTTCGTCAGGCAAGCAGGGATAAGTGTCAGCAACTGAAAGCCAGAGTTTTGGTAATTGCTTGCGATTACAAGTATTTTTCAGCGACTCATCTTCTGATCAATCAATAAGCTCTTCACTTGCTTTTATTGACATTTCATTCGGTATGTTGTCTTGAAATGGATTTTAAATCCAGTTTATCCTGTTGAACTTTTTCATCTCTTTTTCGAAGTAGGCGTTAAAGTTATTTTTCAACTCTATTAAATGAGTGAAAATTGCAGATACTACTTTTCTATAATAAATACGACACGACTTGGACGAGACGTGTTGCGCGGTGTTGTGACTGCGACCCACCTAATATCCGTTCACGACCCACTGGTGGGTCGCGACCCATAGTTTGGCAAACACTGGTCTAAAGCATCAATATTTGCATTTTTGACAGTCAAACAGCTCATTTTTATAAAATTTTATGGTTTTTACAAAAGATTACTTTAATCCAATTTGATACAACTGTCCCTAAGAAATTTACAGTAATCATTTTTTGTTCACCTAGTAATATGACGCTCCTTGAAATACTTTTCAATCGGTGTCTCTGCAGTACTTTTCTTCTCCATACTTTCATCTTTCATCATGCTCCAATATGAGAAATACGGATCTTTTTCTGAAACATGAAATGGAACAATCTTTTAACATCATTATAGTTAAAAGTGTAACTGATAAGGAAATATTATACTTTATACCAGTGGCAATTCGGGTTTTTGACTCGTCCACTATGACCGGGGGCGGAGTGAAGAACACAGAGCGGCGACGGACTGTCGCAATATGTGGCTTTGAAAACCTCCGCTTTTTAAACTGCAAAAACGTGGAGATTCTATTCATTCACCAATTTATTGTCAAAGTAAATGTACTAATTGATTGTAGGATAACCACTTTATACTGCACATGAATCTGTACATATTTTTTCTATTAATTATTAATCCGGAGCTACAAATAATTAAATGAACAGTGTTGTTAAATTCCATCGTATTAGAGAGACATTTATTTATTCCCGTTGGATAGGAGACCACCCGATGACATACATAATAAGTAAACTAACTGAATGTCTCATTAATAAGGTAACATATACAGGTGGAATTTAACGACATTGTATAGTGTCACTGTAGATTAATTGGTTAAAACTGTCTAGCAGCAATATAAAGTTTTGCATTTGTGTCCCGGGGGTGACTATATTTTATTAATAGATACTTTTTTCTGTGTATGTTTTTAAGCAATGATTCTAATTTGTTTTAATTATCAATGAATCATCTTCTGAAAAGTCGCAACATAAAATTAAATATTAATTATAATTAATATAAATTAACTTTGTTTAAACCACTTATTTATTGAAAAAATCAACATGTTTCAAAGCCAATGGCTTCTTCATCAGGAAAACAAAAATAAATTTATTTTTGTTTTCCTGATGAAGAAGCCATTGGCTTTGAAACATGTTGATTTTTTTCAATAAATAAGTGGTTTAAACAAAGTTAATTTATATTAATTATAATTATGTTACCACAAAATAAATTTGCTACATTTGAAGAAGAAGAATAAAATTAAATATTCTTTGGTTTAATCTTTCGATAAATAATTTATTTCCCTATACACTGTATTTCTTTGTTCAATGACCTTGATAATAGATTAAATTATTTAGTATTTACCTCACAATTAGTTTCAGGATATTCTAAATCAAGGTCCATAGTCGGTAGGGAGAGCGGCGGTGCCTGCCGTAGGTTTTTGGGGATCTCTTCAGCAATGGCAGCCAATCGTTTTGACAGTTTTTCATAATTCTTCACCAGTCTTGACTTCTGTTCTCTTAAGTCTATCAGTGACTTGTTAAATTTGTTCTGAATTTCATACATCTGAAGCAAAATAAAGTTAAATAAAGTTTTCCCAGAAATTTGGAACGAGAGCATTACTAGTATGTTCATATTCATTAAGATTAGCTGTTAGATATTTAAAACTTAGGGAAATTTGAAAAGAAATTGGAAAGAAACCTGGCCGTTTTCAGGTTAGGTGATAATATTTCTAAAGCTAGGATTTACAAATTTTGAATATGAAAACATTCCGATATGATTGGCCGTATTCTGAAAATAGCAATATTGGGATCTTAAGATTGTTATCCCAATATTTCATAGATGAGAATAAAGGATAAAGCGGTGTTTGTTTCTTTCAGTTTCTACTTGAGAGGGAAGGAGACAACGCGACATGAGACATGACTGTCATCGGTCAAATGTCAAGATATACATATACAAGTTCAACACGACAATGACAATTTTGCCATAATTTTACATCAGGATGTGCTTATGAAATAATCTTTTTTCTATAAGCTTTGAATACAGCATTAGTACTTATTTCATGTAATTTTAGTTGAAACATGAAAATTATGAGGTTACATTTACGATAGGTACTTTGGTAATCCCTTTGAAACTCTGTTAGGCCAGACCGCCTGGATAAGAAAGCACTGGAGAAATCACTTTCCCAAAGGTATTGCAGATATCGGACACCGCAAATAAAGGTATTTAATTTGAGAGAGATATGTGACCGTATACAAATCTCCTTATTTGAGTACAACGAACAACTATATCTCGTTTATTTTTTTTATTCTTTTCTATTAAGGGTTGGGTAAATAATCTTAAGATCCCAATATTTCTATTTACAAATATGTACTGCCGAATAGCTTGAGTTTATGGGAGGAATTTTACAAGTCAAATTAAAGGTAGAAGCTTTTAATAAACAGAAACCATTTAGAAATAGATAGTAGTTTTTATTATACAGAAACTTTGTTTTATATCTATTACTTATACAATATAAGGGGAGGGATTTATTTATGAAATAATCCTTATAGTTTTTTATAATTATGTTAGAGATGGTACTTTTAAATCTTGCAATATATTTACAGTAAGAAAGTCATAAGGTTTTTAAGAATGATTTTAATGATTATTCTTTGTATTAAAATTAATAGCTGTACGGTAGACTTATAAGCCCCTCCCCACCCAACAACTTGGTGTATTGTATTAAAGTTAATGGCTGTACGGTAGACTTATAAGCCCCTCCCCACCCAACAACTTGGTGTATTGTATTAAAGTTAATGGCTGTACGGTAGACTTATAAGCCCCTCCCCACCCAACAACTTGGTGTATTGTATTAAAGTTAATGGCTGTACGGTAGACTTATAAGCCCCTCCCCACCCAACAACTTGGTGTATTGTATTAAAGTTAATGGC
>JADDOH010013125.1:0-37321 GCA_016648135.1 Agrypnia vestita
TTAGAGATTGCTAAACAATTAAACCTTTGTGATCCCCCCACAAGCTTATGTTTAAGTAAATTCTTTAACCGAGCAACGCCGGATATGCACAACTATCAATATATGAAAATGTAAATATTCGTTTGTTCAAAATCTTAAATCGCAGATAGTTCTTCACGGATTGACTTTGACACGCATGTTTTTATGTACCCACAACGTTTTTATTTGCCTAATTTTATACAGATGTCACATCAGCGACAGGTAAAAAGATGCTTATTTTGAAAAGCAGCAAAATTGAGTACCCACATGCATTGTAAAATTAAACATATAAAAACGTGTGCTTTCTCTTTTCTTTATTTTCCATTTAACAAGACTGAGCCACAGCAACGTGTGGCCGGGTACAGCTAGTATTTTAATAAAAATGCAGTAAATATCAAATTATAAAACTGATTTATCTAATCTTAAATAGTATGTAGTAACATATATATGTAAAACATCGAGCAAAGTTGAAAAACTACAAAGTTATTATTTCACTACGTGTGTACATGTTCATCTACATTTAAAATAGTATTATGCACGATAAGATACTATTTCTCCTGAAAGATTCCGACATCCTCTTTTATTCAAATGTCGTCTGATCCTAAGTGTTGCTCAGACTCCGAACACACCTAATATAGGATAAGTACCACCTACAAAGTAAGCAGAACCCTAATGGCTCGTATAAGAAATGGAATTATTAAGCATAGCTTTTAGGTAACAGGGAGTTACTGAAAATACTTCATATATTTCCTGTAATGCGACACGACAGTGCTACATGTTTAATTTGGTAGTAAATGAAACGGTGATAACACTTCACGGAAACGGTTTGGTCACGAAATAGTCTTGGACTATTTCCCGTGCTGTCGCATTTTATAATTATTTCGGTGGAAAAGTGCATAATCGTATGAGAAATTGAGAGAATTAAAAGTATCAGTTAATTTTTAAAATTTTGAAAAATGATGAAAAAATTAGTTAATCGTTTGTTTTTATCCTTAATTATCATCACACCGCTCTCTTACCTCTTAACAGGGGAGAGTACACGGTACAAAAGGCCACTTTCTCCTGTCCTGACATATTACTCTTGCTTCTTTCATTTTAATACAACTTCTCATGCACGAACATATTGTTGTCTTTATGGAAACTAGCTGATGTTTTAAGTGGGATAAGTCATGTAATCTTGGAAAGTTTCATTTAAATAATTGAATTCGTAAGATTTTTCATGGGTTTAAAAAAAAAAAAACTTTATAACATTTAGTCGAGTGACAACTTGCTGTTTATTATACAGATGTAACCTTTCTCATAAATATTATCTTTTACTTCGTACATACGAGTGTACCCATAGTATATAGTGGTTACCAAGGCATAGATAAATGAGAATAAATTTACATCGTATTTTTTATTGTTTTCATTTTGAAATACATGTGCATATATTTCACCACAATTTTCTCCTGTAACTATATCCATTCGCGCATGACCATAATATATGATAAAAAAATAATATGTTATATTTCATTTTTAAATCAAAATTAAAAGGTTTAGTTCTATTATATTTTACGCAATTAATTTCAAAGCATTCTTCTTTCCCGCCCTATAGGGGCTCCATTTTACGTAGACACGAGACTGTGTTGTGAATATTTTACCTATTTGTGTACTTAATGAGAAATTTTATGTTAATTATCTTCAGCAATTCTAAGCAGGCATTGTAGGTACACTTTCTGCTAATATTGTGTTCTGAGAATGGAAATCTTGGGGTTAATTAAAATAATGTCATCTAAGAAATACAATAATAAAAGGAATAAACTATTTTAAACTTTCTTATGTTATTTCATTAATCTGGATTCAGAGTAGCGGGAAGATCTTAAGCTACTAATCGATGTTTTATACTCACATAACGCTTTCTTTAGTATATTCAGGTTTTCTTCTTAATTCGATGGAAAGTGCCCGTAAAAAAATTACAAAAATTATCTTGCTTTTACAGATCTTAAGCTACTAATCGATGTTGTATAGTCACATAACGCTTTCTTTAGTATATTCAGGTTTTCTTCTTAATTCGATGGAAAGTGCCCCTAAAAAAATTATCTTGCTTTTACAGATGAGCCGTAAAATCTAATCTTATTCTTAAACTTATAATTTACTAAAAAAAGGCATATCATGTCATATCCCCTTACGTCGTACAGTGAAGTCAAGTGGGACCCACCACAGACTCGGGACCGATCTATGAGCAAAAGCTTCCATATTGGCCCTACTCTTTCGCCATCTAGGTTGTCATTTGTTTAATGCTATGGCAGTCTCCTCGCCGCAAACGAAACTCGTGCGACACGGCGAGAAGTTCGCACAAACCACTTCACTGTCTCGAGGATGCAATAGGGGCCAAAAGAAAATTTATTTAAAAAAATTGTTGATCCTGAGAAGGACCGTTGTACTCCCGACGTTTCAAACAGATCACACTGTTCATCTTCAGGGGGTCAACTTGTCGCTGAAGTGTCGCTCTTACACGATCGTGAAAGCACGCCATTTGAGGCCGACAGTTCAGAGCAAAGTAAATATAATTCGAAAAATTTGGTAATACTTTATTTGCATTACTTCTTATATATCTGTCTGTTTTTGAAGGGTTTGGCAATGTGCTCGGCGCTAATGAGTATTTAATGTTTGTATTACAAGTGTTCGGTAATCTGATACTATTGTCTCTATTAGGGTCTCGTCTGTCTCGTCGCTGTGCTAGGGACCATATGAACTTTTTGTTTTTTACAGCATGTTCGGCTATTCGGCGGATATCTTCCGGTTGGTTCGTCCAATGCATGGTATCTCGTGTATTCCTTGGTATTTTAGAGAGACGATGTCTTCTAAGTTTCTCAGTAGAGAAGCAATCTTATTGTCTGTTTTGAATGTTCTTCTAGTGTTGTGTCTCTTTAAATATTTATTGATTGCCTGTAGAATCTTTGATGTACGGTAAGTGTACCGTGGCTTTGGGGGCGTCTGACGGTTCATTTTTGCTGACGGTTGTTTTTTACCGTTCTGTTTGTCATTCCGTTTGAAAACGTTTTTTTTCCGTTTTTTAGTGACTTAAGTTCGTTTATCCAATGTTTTTGTCTGCTATTCGTTTTTATAACATTTGAAGAACGAACTAACACACTAAAAAATTCCCTGCTTGAAAATTGAAAAGAAAATTGTTCAAAATTTTTATGCTCACTTTTACCTTGTTTTTTTTCACACTTGTTTCAAAATACTTGGAGACGCCGGATATCGATCCCGGTACCTCTCATGCTGAATGAACTCTCTATCATATTTGCTACTCCCTCAGTTGACTTCTGTATCAAAATACTCGATGAGAAGATAGAGCATATATTATAACAATAAAAAGTTATTTATTGAATATTTATAATTTCCAAATAAATTATTTTGTAAGACTGCCGAAGGGTTGCCCCAGATTAAATTGGGAGAAACACAAAAATAAGTATGAAAAAAATACTTATTTTTGTGTTTATGTAATAATAATAATGTGGAAGCCCCTTGTCGAGTCTTTGGGCCCCCGACCCTACTAGGAAGAGGTGATGAAGATGATGATGTAAGAAAATATTTTTAACATGGAATATGTTTAATTTATAATAATTATATTTAAAATAAATTATTTTGTAATAAATGCTTTTTAACATTGAATATGTTTTATCGGGGGTTATGGTGCGAGAGAAAAATGTTGGAATACATTAGAAAGAAATATCTTTTTTGCAATTATTTAGTATATTTATAGAGATCAGCGAATATGAAATATGTAGAAAATAAATTATGCGGTATGGTTTAGTACATAGTATTCAAGATGTGTTAAACGTTTTTTTTTAAGTAATAGTTATAAGTAATAGTAATAGTACATCCAATGCCACAAAACACATTTTCTGGTCAATAATGTTGATGGGGTGAGATAACTAAATATTTTAATTTTGCGTGAAAAGCATTGTAAAATCTATACCTATAAAACTCAATGTCTGTCTGTCTGTTCTCCATACAAATCCACACCGTTTGTCCGATTCGATTCAAATTTTGCATACTTATGCTTTAGGACCCGGCGGGTAACAAAAGCAACATTTCCTCCATATTCTCATACCCGTTCTCCTCCCCCTAACATATTTACAATGCAAATCTGTACCGTTTGACCGATCGGACTCAAAATTTGGAAACTTATTCTTTAGGACTCGGCGGGTAACAAAGGAAACATTTCTTCCCTATTTTCGTACCCCTTCTCCTCTTTCTGACATATTTTCGATGCAAATCTGTACTGTTTGACCGATCGGACTCAAAATTTGGAAACATATTTTTAAGGACTCGGCGGGAAATATATGTAACATTTCTCCCCTATTCTTTTAACCCTTTCCTTCCCTGATATATTTTCTAGGTACCTTTCGACCGATCGGACTCAAAATTAGGAAAATTATTCTTTAGGATCCGGCGGGTAACATATTTGACATTTCCCCCCTATTTTTTCAACCCTTCCCCTCCGCTGGTATATTTTCGATGCAAATCTGTACCATTCAACCGATCGGACTCAATATTTGGAAACTTATTTTTATGGACTCGGCGGGTATGCGACATTTCCCCCCTATTCTTTTAACCCTTCCCTTCCCTGATATATTTTCTAGGTAAATCTTTACCTTTAGACCGATCGGACTCAAAATTTGGAAAATTATTCTTTAGGATCCGACGGGTAACATATTCGACCTTTCCCCCCTATTCTCATACCCCTTCCCCTCCCTCTGACATATTTTCTATGCAAATCTGTACTGTTTGACCGATCGGACTCAATATTTGGAAACTTATTCTTATGGACTCGGCGGGTAATATATATGACCTATTCTTTTTTGTTTCCCCCCTATTCTTTTACCCCTTCCCTTCCCCCTGACATATTTTTTATGCAAATCTGTACCGTTAGACCGATAGGACTCAAAATTTGGAAACTTATTCTTAAGGACTCGGCGGGTTATATATGCGACATTTTCCCCCTATTTTTTTAACTCTTCCCCTCCCCTGATATATTTTCTAGGTAAATCTGTACCTTTCGGCCGATCGGACCTCAAAATTTGTAAATTTCCCCTCTATTCTTTTAACCCTTCCCCTCCGCTTATATATTTTCGATGCAAATCTATGCCATTCGAATCGAACCTTTGTTTACCCTCAAAAATTTATTTTAAACTTAATTCTTAATCCGTGCCGGAAATTCTAACCGGTAAGGAAAGCTAATTTTTACAATATTATGCTTTTCTCAATTTCTGCTATTACTTTCTTCTTTATATTTTTTATAATGGTATGCTTTCGTTAAGCATCTGTCTGCGCTATATACTTGCTTTTTACTGTATATTACATATATGTATCTTTTAGTATTGTGCTACAACAATGTACTTGCTCTCCACTTAATATTATTATTTTTTCGTGTTGTATTTCTTGGGCAATGTATTGCTTAAAGTTTTCAGTCATTTAATGTACACTTTTTTTATCATTTGTAAAAACTTTGAGGGCGTTAGTCATTAAGGGGGTATTCTAATCTAGAAATTTAAAAAAATCATTTTTTTTTTTGTATATTTCGTAAGTTTAGACATTCAGAATTATGTCCTCAAAGAAATTTTTCAAAATTCCAATTATTTACCCAGATACAGCGATTTCGATGGCGCGGCAAGTAACCGGAACAAATCGAACAATAGAGGGGGCGACGTTGCCGATTACCTGCGGATGGATTACCTCATAAAAGCTTTCTTATATACTATACCTAAATAATGTATATTTAACTGAAGGTCATATTAACGTATTTTTTTAAAATCTTTTCGTTCTACTATTTAGATCAGGTTAGTATCGAGTCAATCTTTAAACATCGTTGACATGCGCTCTCTGCGAATATTTTACAAATATTTTGAGTGAATATTATAGTTTATGTGTAAAATGGATAAAAAAGTTCAAAATACATATGGTGCTAAGCGTGCATATAGAAAGACGAAAAGACAATTTAGAGGTAATCAACATACTGTAGAAGAAGAAATAAGTTTCACTAGTGCATCCGCAGCAAAATTGAAAAGATCGGGTGACGAAGAAGTTATAATAGAAAAAAATTACGGCTATTGCATTTTAGAATTTTTATCTATTTTTACATCTCTTTCATTATTAATTCTGTGTTCTACATGTAAGCAAAATATAACATTTTCGTTATACGTCAAAATATAAAAATCGTTGAATTCTTTAATATGGACTTTTGCTCTGAAACACATAATGCCGGAAGGCGGACCATTGAAATTGCTATTTTTCTCGCTGTTAGTATTTTCAATATACCCATTTTAAAAATACTAAACGTTATGGGAATCACGATTGGTCCAGAAGCCCATGCGTTCGCTGGGAAACGGGACGAAGTTCAGATCGAACGCTCTGAAATCCGAGCTTCGGATGCTTCAAATGTTGCTCGTCTACAAGAAAGAACTTCAGAGAATGAACATTTTGAAGTGGAGAAAGGTCCATTGTATGAAGCAGGAATCGCCGATTAAAAATATGCAAGTATACTGTACTGAAACTTTACTCAAAACTTTAAATGCGTTTTTCTAGAAATTACATTTTTCAAGCTGGCGGACATGATATCTCAAGTTTTACTAAACCGATTTATTTTAATTTTTGTGTGAATCTTTTATATATATTTTTCTATAGTCCCTACCAGATTTGAGTTGAAATTTTTATTTTTAATATTAAAAAAAAAATTAACTGTTAAAAAAAAACGCAAAAAAATGTTTTTTTTTCAAACGGCCGCCATTTTTTTTAAAATTTTATTTTTTATTTTTTCGAGGTAGGGGCGATAGCGACATTCTTACTAATTAAGAATCCGGTAGAATTTTTTGTTTCAAATGACCACATGGGTTGGAACCATGTCCGTCAGAACATCGCTTTTTTTTTGGACCCCCCACTTTACCAGCCGATAACTTTTTGAGTTTTGAATTTTTTATTATTTTTTTATTTTTTATGTTTTCTTAAAATATAAATAAACGAATCATAAAAAAATGTTTGGAAAAAATATTATTTGTTTCTTTTTTACAAAGCTCTAAAAAACTCCCGAAATTCGTGCCTCTAGATAAAAATTCCTCCCTTAAATAAAAAAAATAACGGAAGAAGGGGCCATGGGCTGTGAAACATGTTGATATTTTTCAATACCAAAGTGGTGGAAACAAAGTTCATTTTTATTAATTATATAAAGAAAATAAAACTTTTTTTACGTTGTCATACCTAAAAAACATCATTATAAATTTATTAAAAATTAAAACAATTCATCACAGACGTGTTAAATGACGGTTTAACGAACACCATTGTTTGCCTTTAAATGTGTGTGTAAAACGATCTCCTGCTCCACTCGTGAACAATACGTAGGTAAGTATGTATACGCCGCTAAGTGAAGAATCTTTTTGAAATATTTCCCTCTTGAAAAAGACAGCACTACATCTAAACTCATTTCTGCATGGTGGCTCTCGCGTGTTGATGTATAATGGGTATTATGTCTCGCCAGGGCTGGCGCTCTACAGTAGGTACAATGCCTTATATACTTGTGATGGCTGAAATGATATTCTTCAGTTTTATGTTATGTCTGCACTCATACACTAGAGATCAGCATGGGCAATTGATTATTGTTCAATCTTAATAATGACAGTCGGATCAAATCAAAAACTCGGAAATAAGGTAGATAAGTGGAACAGACAGGTATCTTCGTTAAAATTTGGGAGAAGTGCGCCTAATTTGTACCACTTAAAATATAGCTATTTAATATGCACATTTATATATAGGTATGATATTATTAACATATGAAAAGACTTCAATCTTAGTAAAAATATTGTAAATGATCTCTTTTCAGAATACTTTCGTACCTAACACACAACAAGAAATGGCTACCCAACATCGTACAGTTGAGAAAATTATTTTTAACAAAGGAGCACCATGTGTCATCAAGTTGTTTACGTTTTTCAGAGATACGAAAAGCTTCTTGCAAGTAAGAATGGTTAGTATTAATGAAAGTTCCCCTGCAAAGTAAGAATGGCTGAGTTGAAGTGCCGAAATGGCGGGCTGCGGCTACTGTTGGTAGATACGTCCGGCTTTTTTGGCAATGGAAAGAGATCGGGTGATGATAAAAAAACGGAAAGAATCTACATCTTCATACCTTTCAATGATAATAAATGTGCAAAATATAATAACACATTATAACAACAAATGAGAGCATGAAATACGTCTCTCTACACCCAGAAAAGCAGCGGGCCGAGACTTAAATCTTTACGCTTCTAGGAAGTAAAGGCATCGTAGTACTGAGAAATCTCTTAACTCAGTATATAATTCAGGAATCATACCACTAGATTGTCTCCGATCCCTTTATAACCATCCCAAGAACTTTTATAACCCTTCCAAAGATTTTTATAACCCTCCCAAAGAATGCAAAAGCAAGAAAATGCAGTGACCACCGTATAATCAGTATAATCAGCCACTAATTAAAGATATTTTTGCGAATTAAATATGGATTCGTACGAGTATATAGCAAAGTGGAAGAATAGATAAGTTTACTTATCCAAAGATGTAGAGATGTGAGTAAATACGAATAAACATGCATGCTTCATTAAATTCCTTCAAGCATTTGAGACAGTTAGACATGATAAAATAATTAAAATTCTGAATGTTTCGGGGATAGAAAGATAATAGAATAATAGGTTATCTCTAACGTAACAAGAAAGCAGCAGTGAGAATATAGTGATAGCTATATGTTAACCATATAGCTATCACTATATTCACTATAATAAGTAAGAATATATGATAACCATAGTGAGAATGTGCCGAGTCTACAACGACTTGTTCGCCGACATCGATATATATCATGTGTCTGTATACCACCTAACTACTTACTACCTAAGAGTACACACTACTGTTATAATTGATGTCTTTTATTTTAACATGCTTATGTTATTATTTTTATATACTACTTCGAAATTATTTCTATGTGAGATATGTTAGGATATAAGTTAATATGTTAATTACTAACTATTTACACTCTCATATATGTATATATATCATTATCTATTAATATTTCCAAATAAACAAATAAAATAAACAAAAAAAATAAAAACAAAAAAAAAAAGTAGAACAATTTCTAAGAGACTAAATAGAAATAAAAAGAGGGGTGCGACAGGGATGTATTCTTTTACCTATGCTGTTCAGCTTATAATCGGGAGAAGTATTCAATGAAACTCTTCAAAAAGCTATTCAAGGACTTATAAATTAAGAAAGAAGAATAACTTATAGTATAGATTAAAAAAGAAGTTATTAATTTAAAGATTCTGAACAACCAATGTTATACAAGATGGGTGACCTGACAAAACGCGCCAAAGCCTTGATAACAAAGCCACGCCAACAATGCCGCGAAATAAAAATAAGAATTACTGAAAACGAATATTTATTAATAGATATTGTTATATTAAAAAAAAAAAACACATAAAAAAATAAGCATATCAATGAAAGAGAATGAGCAAAGAGACTATTTTTGTATGAGGTATATTTATAAAGTAAAAAATTAAAACAAAAACATTAAAATTATTAGGTGTAAGAAACAATCAAATAATTTAAGAAATATTCAAAAACACACAAAATAAATTACTTTTTAAGTTGGGTTGCTGCCCACAAAGTAAAATAAATTATATTAAAAAAACATTTTAATTTCACTTATTCTAAACATAATTTTGATTTGCGAAGCAAAGTCGACTCGGCTTTGTCGAGATTATTTTGCGCGAGATGGTTTTGCGGGGGATGGTTTTGCGGGGAATGGTTTTGCGCCGCTTTGTCATGGCGGCTTTGTCGACACAGCTTTGTCCTGCGTGGGTTTGTCGGGGTGCCATGCAGATGATACGGTACTTCTAGCAAGTAACATTGAGGATTAACAACTTCTGTGAATCAAAACAAAATATGTTCAGTAGGAAAAATAACTCAGTTGATAATGAAAGTGTTTTCATTGCAAGAACGATATTAGAGAAGGTACTAATTATTGAATACTTGGACTGCAATGTAAATGAAAGATGGGATCCTTAAATACCGCTTGGATAAGCACGCTCAATTTTATCCGCATGAAAAAGATGTTCTGCAGTCATGATCTCAACCTTGGATTACGAATGCGAATGGTCAGATGCTATGTGTTCACGATATTATTTTATGTAATGTGAGCATACTTATAGGATACTTACTTAAGAATTGATAAGATGACTTGAGGCATTCGACATGTGGATCTACACAAGAATACTAAAAATAAGCTGGATGGACAGAATTACGAATGAAGATGTTGTGTTTCGGATGAGTAAAGAAAAAGAAATAATTAAAACACGAAAATCCTAAAATATCAATATCTCAGAAGAAAGAGAACACCTCAGATGAAAAATCTGAGGCAGTATTTTGGCCAGTCTACGGTATAGCTATTCCGGGCCGCAATAAATAAATTGACTATGGCCAACACAACATCCAACGCCCCTTGAATGGATAGAACACAATAAGTAGAAGAGAAGGGATCTGGTCCCAGAGCGTTTGGTAAATGGCACATCCTTTTTAAGACGGCGTTTAGTATTGTATAATGATGCCTGACACATACTCAATGGTTGATACTATTTGAAAATCATCTGTAAAGGCAAAGAAGTAGTACTGAAACCAATGCATGCCAGGAACAAGACATACTCTCTCTCCCTTTTTGTCATGGATCTCATCATATTTTACTACCCGGATATGTTATTTAGACCAAATTCCAAGCAACACTTCAATGGTAGTTCGATTATAACCACTTGCTTAAGTAAGTTTGAACAAAGTGCTTCTTATATGGAAAATATCTTAATGTGGAATATGTTTTATCGGAGGCTTCTCCAGGACAGTTAAAATGCCTGTAAAGTTGTTCAAAAATGTTGAATTTTATAAGTTAATAGCTGTTCGTTTCCGGCGCTGCACAGGTTAAGGATTAAAGTTAAAAACAATTTTATGGGAGACAACAAAGATTTAATTGTTTTGCAAAGCTTCTAATAAAAACAATGTTTCCATTTAATCTAGGCTGGGATGGGAGAGGGTCCAGGGAAAAAATGATGCCCATGTTTTTCGCCGGGTCCGGAAGAAGGAATATGCAAAATTTGAGTCAAATCGGTCAAATGGTATAGATTTGATTATAAAATACATCAGGGAGGAGAGAGAAAAGGGGGGGGAGGAAATGTATCCTATGTTACCAGCCGGATCTTAAAGAATAAGTATGCAATGTGTTGGTCAAATCGGTCAAACGGTGTAGATTTGTACAGAAAATATATTAGGGAGAGGGGGTGCGATAAAGGGGGAGGGGGGAAATGTATTCCATATTACCCGCCAGGTCCTTAAAATAAGTATGCAAAAATTAAGTGCAGATCAGCCGAACGGTAGAGATTTTCATGGAAAATATATCACGGTGAGGGGAAGGTGCAAAAAGAGTGGAGGAAATGTTACCCGCCGGGTAATATAGAATAAATTTACAAATTTTGAGTCCGATCGGTTGAACGGTACAGATTTTCATGGAAAATATATCATGTCACTTAAAGAGAAATGTCACTTATATTACCCGCTGGGTCCTAAAGAATAAGTTTGCGAAATTTGGGTCAAATCAGACAAACTGTAGATTTGTATAAACGGTGTAGATTTGTATAAAGAACAGACATACATGTGGACAGACATTGAGTTTTTTTAGGTATAGATATAAACACGCTTATATTGGAATGCAGCTTTATCAAAATTTCAAGTTAACCGGCCAACTACTAAGAATGTTCTTAAGTTTTCACGGCCACGTGTTGTTACGACCTTTCGGGCCGACGTTTCTGATCCCATTGCAGGGTCCATCATCAGGGCTGATGTGTTCTTGTGAGTGTTGGTGTTATGGTTAAATATCGGCTTGCAATACCGTGCCGAAGTCATGATGTGTTGTATTGTGTAGTGTGTTCATTCATGATTCATGATTCATCTGTTGTCTGATCACTATCTATGCGGAGTCTGCGAATGTGAATGAATTTGAAGCACCGGATACCAAGATGTTTTTAATTTGAGACCATCATCTCTATTAATATTTATCGGGTGCTTGTAGATTTCTAATGCCTCCTTAATAAGACGCGTATGGTGACTCTTAGGCTTGCAAAATGATGGCCGGTATTCAGAAAATGCTCAGCCAGTGCTGATTTTTTCTGGATGACCGAGTTTGCATGCCCCTTTGTGCTCGTTGACCCTTTTGGAAATTGTACGCCCCGTTTGTCCCACGTATACTTTATCGCAGTCTTGACAATCAAGTCTATACACACAGTCTGTTTCTAGGCGATCTCGATCCTTCGCTGATCTCAACAAATCCTTAATTTTTGAGTTGGTACCAAAAACTGTCTTAATGTCTCTTTTCTTGAGAGCTCTGGCAATTCTGTCTGTAACGCTTTGGACAAAAGGTAAAAGGCGATGCCTTTGCAATCAGGTTCTGTTTTTCAGAGCGAACAGACCTCATTCTTATGACGCGTTGTATCTGTCGCTTCTGGTAACCATTGCCTTCCAGTGCGTCGCTGAGTGTTATTATTTCTTCCTGTAGATATTCATCTTGGCATATCCTTTTGGCCCTCGTGGCCAAAGTGTTGAGGAGACCTCTTTTTTGAGCAGGATGATGGTGGAAATTCGCATGTACATAACAGTTCGTATGCGTAGGCTTCCTATAAACTCTGTGTCCGAAACTCCAATCGGCTTTCTTTTTTATTTCGACTTCAAGAAAAGGCAGCACGTTATCTCTCTCTACCTCCAAGGTGAACTTCAGGTTCTTATATAGTGAATTAAGGTGCTCCAAAAAATCACCTAGTTTGTCTTCCCCATGCGGCCAGATTGCAAACACGTCATCGTCGTATCTCCACCAGACCTTCGGAGTAAAGGATGCTGTATCCAGTGGTGTTTCTTCGAATTTCTCTATAAAAAAGTTAACAATCACCGTAGAAGGTGGATTACCCGTCGCTACCTCTTCCATTTATTGGAAGAGCTCACCATGGAAAGACAATATCCACTCGTCAGGCAGTGCTCAAACAGTGCGCAGATGTCTTCATCATAAATTTCTTCCAACAGTCCCATAGCGTCGTCCACAGGCACATTAGTGAAGGGTGATATGACGATGACATATGGCTGAGACATGTAATGCATTTTATTATTTTATGTTTTAACATATTTTTTAGATATTATTTGGCAGACATACATAGCTTACGATGTTTAATGATACAACCGTGATTAAAAAATCTCACATAGTTAAATTCTCGTACTCATATTATAATTTTTTATTATTGTAATTGCTGCAGACGTACTTTTAAATTTCCTGGAGCTTAATATTTTGAATCAAAATGATCTCGCTTGAACTGTCGGAAGAAATACCGTGGATAGGGATCCTTCTGTTGAAATCAATTGCTAAAAATAAAATGGCTTAGCTATGAGATTAAAGAATATTGACCTTACTTTGGGGTGGCTCCAATGCAACTTGACAAATTAATTTTCGCCGTGTCAAGAGGTTGTTTCAAGGTGTTTGGATATAGAATAAGATGTCTGTATAATATTATGTATATATATGAATAAATTGTAAGAATCAGATTATTACAGCCGTAAATAATGTAGGAATCATTATTAGTCCTCGTATATATAATATAATTATAAAATATTATATTCTCTTCATAATTAAATAACAATATTACTGTTACGCCTCTTCCAATATCGGTTGTGTTTGAAGATTTTGTGAAGATGGTTATTTTATTATAATTTAAAATAAATTTGTTTTTTTTTTCTAATTTTCTTAAATTGTAATAAACTCAGTTTGAAATTAAAGAGTTAAGGTTATTATTACGGTCGTTGGACATTTTTAAGTGTTAAATAAAATGTATATTTTATACGAACCGTATATTTTACAGAGAAGCAATCTCGACGTTACGCTGAAGTCTTATTCACCTTCATCAAGAGAACGTCTGGAGATGTAAGCCAAACTGATTATTTCATCCGAGGTCGTAAATTATATGTACTTTCGTAAATCACTAGGTATAGGCGAATCTTTGCTATTAATAATTTTAGACGTGTTCATGGTAATTTCAGAAGTAGCACAATGTTTCGCTTTCTCATAAGTGAGGGTGTTAATCTAAATGTTAATTGTGTTTTCATAGCCCTCTCTATTTAATACCAGTGTTGCATTACCCTTAACGGCACGTAGAATGACGATTTCCGTATTGTTGGGAAGATTTTGTATAGCTTTGCGTTCTTGCGTGGACATATTACTGGCAGGTAAATGCGAAATCTGTAAAGTTCGCGACATCTTGTCTAATAACATTAGCTGTAGGTTTTTTAATTTGCGGATTACATCTTCTATGTATATTTAGATGATTTTTTCTGACGGAATTTTCAATAGCGAGGGTGCGAAATTCAAACCTTTATATAGTGCATTAAATTAAATTGTGGATTTATGACGTGCGGAATTTGATGAAACGTTCAAAAGTTTTCGTAACTTATCAGACTTATGGTTGTTGATATTTCGACAATTCTGCGATTTGTCATACGTAATCCTATCAAGAATTAGGCAGTGTTTATCTGTCAATATTATCGCAGAAAAACCCGAAGATGTAATTAGTACAACATACTGCGTACCGGCGACCTCTATCGTAGAAGCGAACACTCCACAACAAAGTACACATAATTTACGACCTCGGATGATATAATCAGTTCGGCCTACTCCCCCGCCGTGATAGACAGCTTTCCTGGTGAAGCTGAATACTTCAGCGAAACGTCGAGATTTTTTTCTCTGTAAAATATACGGTTTGTATAAATATCTGTTTTATTTAACACTTAAATCAGTTTGAAACATTTGTTTCCATGACAGACCAGTACAAATGATGTCACCAACTTTTAAAAGTATTTTAAAATAGTGAGTTAATAAATCATTGACCACTAAGATTGAGATTGACATTAATTTTGGTTGAATGTAGTAATAAATAAGGATAAATTCTAAGATTGGTTTTGCTTTCTACTCCTGATGTTTGCTGTTGCCCTGCAAATAACTTCGTTCCACTACCCTATGACACCCCCCTTCCTCAGCCCCCGATGTGTGCTGTCCCCCATCAGGCGTTTTATTTTTTCGCACGTCTCTGTATTTTTGCTGGAAGTTTCCACCCGAAGGAAATGGTATTGTTCCTTCTCTTTGTCCACGGATTAAACAATCCCTCTCAAATGGAGGGCGTCATTGTGGTATTATATCAAAGCGAAATATAATAGTATTTTTTTTATTTGCTTTATTAAATATAAAACATATGATTTTATATATTAAATCTTCATTTGAAATATCTAATATCGTTGAGGTATAGTTATTCAACTTTCTTCTTCTTCATAAAATGTCCTGTCGGGTCTCCCCGATCGCTCGACAGAAACCATCTCTATCGTGGGTAGCTCGCAGTAGCTCCCGACTCTTCTTATCCCGGTCCATTAACGGATATTTACCGTACAGCACTAATTTATGCATATATTACATATAACGCCCAGCCTCGCTTGGCACAGCACTCACAGTTGGTGCTGAGGTGAATATTTTACACCTTGTATTATATATGTTTATTCTATGTTATACTACTGTTATGATGGAATATCAATGGGACCAGTGAAACACGGTACTGCTGAAATCCTAGCCTGTTTATTAACAAAATCAATTATACAGAGCAAATAAAATGAGATCAAATAAGGTGACGATCTTGTCCGGTGTGGTTGCGTGGCTGTCTGCTGAAGATCTCCGTCGAATAATCTTGAAGTTCTCCGGCGTCAGCTCAACCAGATATCAGTAGGTGATAGGTATCGAAGTGGGTATTCCGAAGATTTGGAATACCCGATGATCTCCGTCGATAGATCTCGAAGTTGATTGGAGAAGTTGAAGTTCCGTGACGTCAGCTCAATCAGATCTAATTGGGTGGTAGGTACTGAAGTTTTATTTCAAAAAATTGGAAATGCCCGATGACCTCCGTCGATGAATCTCGAAGTAGGTTGGAGAAGTTGAAGTTCTGCGACGTCAGCTCAATCAGAGAATATGGAGTGGTAGGTACCGAAGTTGGTATTTCCGAAAATTGGAAATGTCCGATGATCTCCGTCGATGAATCTCGAAGTGGGTTGGAGAAGTTGAAGTTCTGCGACGTCAGCTCAATCAGATAGTATGGAGTAGTACGAATACGTACGAACACAACAATCATTGTTTACCATGGAGCAGGAATACAGAAACAGAATAATTTCATCTTTGTGGAATAATTTATTTTTTTAAATATGCAGTATATGGACACAATATTTCGAAGCACAACAAGAACATTGCGTATGCACGAGTAGCCGTGTTTAGCCAGTCACATGCATCGGTTTAAACATTATAGACTAGACCAGTGTTTTTCAACCTGTAGGTCGCGACCCCCATGGAGATCGCCAAGTGTTACTCGGGGGGTCGCGGTCGCAAACCAGGTAAAAGTAAAGATTGTACATCATAAACCGCAATAAAAAAATATAAACCTTAAAAGAAAACGTAATTGATGGGAAGCTTCTCTTGCCAGCTCTGGATATTATTCTCTTCTCTTCATCCAGAAGATGTCAATCGTTTGCGAATTGAATTCTATTTTAAGCATGCCGTTAGCAACTATAAGATTTTCTTTCATCTTCTGTACTGACATATCCTAAAACTTATTTATCTTATTATTATTAGTAGTATCTTTGCCCAGTGGCAGCTTCAGAATCCAGTTTTGGAAAGTAACTTACTTTTGTTAACGTTTTTAAAATTACTGACATAGTTTTACCTATAATGGACCTGGGGAGTGGCTAGAATTATGTTATTTGTGAAGGGGTCGCGTATTCAAAAGCGATAAATAAATCTGTAACTAGATTCTAAATACGTTAATTCTCAAATAGCTGTAATAGATTCTTAATTAACCAGAAATTATGATTCATGGTGTTAATCAACTGAAGAAATAAAGAATATTTATTTATATTTGTAACAATATTTTTTGTTTTGACTGCACACAAAACTGAATAAAAACATTAAATTCTTTTGAAAATGAAAATAAAACAAAAAATTAAAATGTCTCATTAGGTTAGGTTAGGTTAGGTTACCAACGCACAGTGATTCGTCTAGAACAAGCTAGGTGGACAAAAACATTTTGTTCTACAATTTGATTGTGAATGAATTAAAATAACATTTAGTGAATATGATTAATAATATTTTGTTGTTTTATTGAATAATTTCACATTTTTTGATAATTTAGAATATTTATATTAAAAAAAGTAAGTAGGTACTGAATAAAATTTTTAAAACTAACCCATAAAAACCAAGTTTTTATTATACTCCCTTTCTCATTGGGTTTCGTGCCTACGGCACGCGTTGGGTTCATTACTCATTTGTATTGATTCCAATTTTAAAAACCAAAAAATTTCTAAAAATCCAAAAATATAATTTGTTAGATCTTTTTTACTGTCGCCACGAGTCTGCCTGCAAAGTTTCAGCTTGATTGGATTACGGGAAATGGGTTAAAAATCGATCCAAATTTTTCCGGCAGACAACAAACCGCAGACGCTACGAGTTAAAATAAAGGGAATAAAAATCGACATTGTTATAACAAGAAAATTATGTTCACAATTTAACACAGAAATAGGTATTCCAAAATTAAAAAGATGCTCTCAAATTTAAATTCGAATAATATATAACAAGGACTAAAATTAAATACAACGATATTCATTCACAAAATATTAAAGGATAAAATGCCAAAACATTTTAAAAATAAGATCAAATATAGATACATAGACATAATACAAGAAACGCAAACAAAATCCCAAATAGAAAAACGTTAGGTATTTACGTTATTTAGAACATAACTTTGCGCTTCAATTAAACGTTCTGTAGTTTTATCCAGTATGGATTGAAGTTTAATTTCGGCGCGCGTTTCTGTCACAGAAATATATTCCTCTGAAGGATAACACAACTTTTTGGACTTAAATTATAAACTATAATAAGATGAAAATACTTGATGTCCCGCCTTCAATGAACACTTTCGTGTCTGTTTATAAGAGTGACTGGTGCATTTAGAGTCTACATAATAAGCTAATGCCTCGTCACTGTTCAACTGCCTGCCATCACAAATAACATCACCAGATTTCCTTTTACTTGAAGAATCCGAAATTTTTCGAATCAAAATTGCCACGTTTCTGTGACCCGATAAACGATTTGCTACTTCAGCAGCTATGGTCAATTCACTGGTACTCAAGCGATTGCACTAAGTTTTCAACTTTACGTTTTTCGGTTTTGAAAGACGAGTCTTCAAAGATCTTTTTAAGCCGACCTTGATGCCGATTTCCTCCATATGATGAGGAAGCACAGGGCTGATGCACACTTATGTTAAATTTTATATCTGCGTTCTCTAACCAACTTTTATTTTGATTTAAAAAACGGTCCATCATATTATTGACTGCAGCCCACTTTTCAGACAATTGTGACGAAAACCTTGAGATTTTTAACTGTAAATACCTCTGTGAATCAGGAGTCACATCCGTAATACTAAATTTTTGCATTATAAAATCCATTAGACGAGAATTTCGTTCTTCTTTCTTGTGCTTCCGCCATTCTTCAAAAAACTCAATTTTTGAAAGAGAGCATACAAATTCTGAAAAAAATATTTTTTTTAAAATGGGGGAAATATGGGGGACTCAATTATATGTTGTTACATAGCTTAGGATTGTCGCTTTATAATGTCAAAAAATTAGCCCATGGACGTGTAAGTACAAAAAGATATATACGTTGAAAAATTAAAAACGAAAAAAATATTAAAATTTTTACGCAAGTTTTTCAAAACCTTATATATCATATATTGTCTCTAATTGGAATCAAATTATAAATGAATTTAAAAAAAACACACCCTTTAAAGTAAAATCCATCACAGAAAACGTTATAATATTAACTTTTAAACTTGTTAGATGTTATTGAAAGCATTGCAAAATTGCAACTAAATTGTCTCTGTAAATGGAATTACCTTATCACTTCACTTCAACCGCTTATGAATCATCGCTCTGAAATTTTTGCCATAATTATTACCTCAAATTGTGACCGATGGGGGGTTGTTATTGTCATGATATCATTAATTAATCGATTCTTTGAAATGACTTTTGTCCACCTGGCTTGTTCTAGGCGAATTACTGTGCAACGGTGACATCTGTACTTGTTAATAGAAATTACAAAATTTTGACTACCATGTGACGGTAGTAAAAAAAAACTCAGATATGGAACAAGGTGTGAAAATTAAACATATAAACAACTTCCAAAAAATTAATAGATGTGGTATTCTATCATGGGTGGAACTTTTAAACGTTAAATTGTGTTAATTGATCACTTAACCATGCCATAGATCGCAAGCCCTATGAACATCCAAAAAAGACTTCCATACCTATTTTCCCATATAAAAAATAGCTTTGTCTCTATGAGACGTCTACAAAATATCTTGATTAATGATGTCCCCCTGGGTATAAAATCCAGTATTGTGTTCTTGAAAATTTTAAACATACTCAAAGTGTGTCTTTTATGTCGTCTTCGGGTTTTGTAAAGTTCTATATTCGCTACATGTTTGCAGGATTAAATGTCTTTTTCGATTAAATCGAATATTATACAAAAATTAGGTTAGTGTAACGAAGTTACTCAAAAAAATTTATGAATCTGGTTCTCTGGAGTGGAGAAGAGAAAGCGGTCGGAGGCATATGACAACTGCTAGAGAAGATAGATTGACTACTAAATTGGTTACCGAAGTACATAACAAGGAACAATCTATAAGCAAAATAAAATTTTCAATGAAGACTATGTCCAGGAGGCCATTCGAATGAGGTTTCCAAGTGAAGAGTTCTGCAGAAAACCCTTATTAACAGAGAAAATGATAAAGACTCGTCTATATTAGGCAAAAATACATAAAAATTGAGTTTGGAGGATTGAAAACGAGTAGTATTCTCCGAGAAAATAAAATTCAATTGATTCAGTCCAGATTGAAAGAGACTACTTTGCCGCAAAAAATGTGAAAAATAATAACCTATTTTCCTTACCCGAACTGTAAATCGTTCACCCTACGTCATGATATGGGGTCGTATGACGGCTTCCGGTTCGGGTCCGCCGCACATAGTACTATGAATGCCATTCAGTACAAATCGGTCTTGGAAGATCATTTTTTCCTACAATTGAAAAGATAACGCAGTTTATTTCAAGACACATTCTGCACCAGGCCATCGAGCTCATTCTGTGAAAATGTATATAACTTTTTTTCATTGAAACTTTTATGACTTGATTCCTAATATCCTGATACTTTTACAATTACTAAAATCAAGAACATTTCCGGAGTCACATCATTTAAATTGAACTCAACTCCATAGAAAAATACGAAAAAACGAGACCAAACCAGATAGGGGTTGATAGAAAACTTAATCAATGAATGAATAATGAAATATTTATAGGTATTATAATTTTTTGTTCGTTTCTCCACCAAATATTAAATGTTTTGCAAACCCCCAAAAATGAATTTTATTATTTAAGAAAATATTTTAAAATAAAGCTCTGTGTACTTTCTCCCCAAAAGTACGAAAATAATTTAATAACTCTGTTCGGTTGTAAAAGCTGTCCCTTTATAAATGAACCATTATGATTCCTGAGCTGTAGCCTGAAAAAAAATGTTTATATCAATATTCAAAGCATTTTTAATTTTTTAAATATTCTATAAGAGAAAAATGTCTAGGTATATATATCATATTTATTTTCTAAACATAAAAGCCATTCAAAACAGATTCAAAATATTAGACAGGATATAGGCTCGTTACATTACGGGTCACAAATCAAACGCACTCCTTTAAGCTAAACACGATATATTCCGGAATGGTGGAGGGATAAAAGATTAATGCTCATAATCTTTTCCCTTTTTGAATATCTCATGGTTCCTGATTCCTGAATTCCTTCTGAACTTTGTGTTCAAAAGTATCGTTAATAAATCTGTTGAATTTTTTCTCATCTCCACACTTCTCACTGAAATCTTATGAAGCTTCTGTTATTTATATTTCTTAGAAAACGAGCAATCTTTGAAAAGCCTCCGGTAATTTCCATCTCAATTATTCTTCCTGATATCATAAGTTTTTCAATAAGGTAACATCGCAAAAAATAAATATAAAGTATGCCATCATCACAGATCAAAATTATACCACGAGTTAAATTGATTTTATTCATTTCATTATTTATCAAAATATTAAGTGGGATACGAATGACGAAAATTATACTAATACAGTTATATCAGACAGCGCTCGAAAAATTTTGGACGTGACCTCTTTCTTAGCACTACCTCAAGTGAACTCAAAAGTCAACATACCATGTCAATTATCGCTTACTGGATTTAGTATTCTCCAGTGATTCTAAATTGTCTGTAGAAATATTAGAACACACGAAGGGTAAAAAATAAAATACACAAAACGTCTACACATTTAATCTAAATCTAGGCGCGGATACTTTATCAACAGCTGCCTTAATTCAGAGTTCTAAAAATAGCTTCAATAAATGTATACTTTTTTAATTTATTTAGAAATTTTTATGTATTAAAATAATTATTAATTTATTACAAATTCGGAGTTCAGGGCGACGTAGTCTAGTAGCCTGCAACCCAGTCTGGTGGGTCGAGTATATTATTTTCCTTCAGAAAGTAATGCCCGGGCATTTTATGTTTATATTTGTAAGGCATAAAACTTACATCATGCCGAGCCGAGGTTTCAATTTAGGGATTTTCTTAGAATGGAAGATTGCAAGATTTGTGGAAGTTTGCTGACAACTTGTGAAAGCATCGAAAGATTGTGTCCACCGTGTGTTGAAGGCGCATTTTAACAAGGTTTATTTCGAGCATCGTAGAGTCCGTTCATTTTATGAAAGCCACTACAGAATACATGTATGTATTCTGGTGTTTATAATTTACAATTTATATATATATATATATATATATATATATATATCTATCTATATATATATATATATTAATATATATATATTGATGCACCTACAGACAAATGTCCATGTGATGTTTTGTGGGTCTGATATGTAAAAAACAAGAAAAATGATAAATAATAAATTTTTAAAAAATAAAAAAAACGTAGTAGAATCCGTTCACTTTATGAAAACCACTTTCATTAGTGTGATTGACACCTTTTGTAAAACGCAAATTGTGTAGTGGTATTCTTTTTTAAAGCTATTCCATTGTCCACTTCAGTATCACGCTAACGGTCGCGCGGAGCGGATGATTCGTAATGTTTAATATGTTTTGCTTAAAGATACGGTGACCACGAAAACGCGAATACGTCTAAGTTAGTCACTTTCAGGACAAGCAAAGGAGATTGTTTTAAATGTACATAAATATCTAGAAAAATTACATAAACCGGAAATTCAGTAATTATTAATTAGCCGTAATCCCGTAAAAAATCACGGGACACGGGATAATAATAATTACTAACGACACTTGCGTGAAACCCGAACCGCGCGCTGATTGACATGTCACACTCCGCGCCCGGGCCTCATTAGCGGCAAGTAATATGTGCGTTGTCGTTGTAAGTCCAGCGAGTGTTTAATTCCAGTCTTATTCTATACGAGCAAACAGATAATAAGCAAATAAGGATATTTGATGATTCGTCGTGTCGTTTTTTGAGGTAACCAAGGTTACAAACTGTAATACTCTTGTTTCGGGATGAGGTTGCTTCCAGTAAAGACTTTGTTCTCGTAAGTATTTATTTGGTGACAATAACGGTTTAGACAATCGTTTATACAGTAAGATGCGGTCTGGATAACAATGGTAGTAAAAGAGAGCGCGACTCGACATTCACGCGCCTTTTTATACATTCTCTCTCTCTGTCATGCAGTCTCTTTCTGGCGTCGCGACATACGTTCCTCAGATCTATTACACAAACAAACCGAGATTTCGTGGTAACTAGGCCGTTTCTAACCAAGGTTACAAACAAACTAGTATCCAGCGCCATCTGTCATCAAACACCAACAATTTATTCATTCGACAGAAATAACGATTGTTGATTATTTTATAAACTGCACATATTACGTTAATCATTTAACAATAATAAAAATGTGACTTAATTTGATTTTTTTTTACAATTTATGCATTATATAATTTTACTCGTATACTGACCGTGAGTGTTTTCTCCTGAGAAATCGGTTCACGCCATTGTTTATGCACATACGGTATTTCGATTTGTGATTTAATCCACAAAATCGCGATATACAACAGCTACCTGTGTGTATTGTATGGTACACATGTGTAAAAGTATTTCTTTGGACTTTATTATTTCTCAGCTAAGAATAATTATCTCAAATATTTTTGAAGCATGTAATAAATATGTATTACTACCGATGTGGTACTATACTTATACAAAAGTAACCTAGTCTACGATATATTACGTGTATTATGAAAGTATCTACCCTGGCTGAAGCGAAGGGTTTTTGTTCTATAATGGTGAAACACTTCACAGCTGACCTGACCGAATTGCTGGTAAAACTGGAAGTACATTTAAGCACGCAATATAAGATGTTAATATGAATTTTTACAGTCATTAAATTTCCATAAAACTATTTTCTAACCGATAGTTCTGGGTTAATATTACACTTTCAGTACAGTTGTCATTACATCACAAAGATTGCTCTACAGCAATAAAATACATAAATACTTTTCAAAATAAATCAATTTTATGATACCAAATAATAGAACATTCCAAAAATAAAAATTGTTGTAACTATACTGTGTACTGCGAAGTACCTCATAATATATCTAGCTTGATCAATAAAATTACTCTATATATAGTTTTTTAATGCTGAGTTCATTCAATAAGTTTTATGGTATATTTGTGAGATAATACGGTTTTTTCTTGATGGAATCTACAATTTATTTTATATATTAGGTCCTTACATATGAAATTGGCGTTTAGTATGGGAGGAACATAAAGCCGATTTTTTAAAATTATAATATATTTATTTAATCAAAGTATGTACCATTGCTATCTATGCACTTTTGCCATCTCATAGGTAGTTCATCGATCCCTTTACTAAAAAAACCATTCGGACGGGAATCAATAAAATCTTTGAGGGCGGTTTGGACTGCCCCATCGGACTTGAATTTTTTCCTTTGCATTTTTATCCAAATTTCGAAAAAAATAGTAATCTATTGGGGCAAGGTCCGGAGAGTACGGTGGATGTCTTAGACATTCCAATTGAAGCTTCTCTAATTTGGTAGCCGTCTGTTGTGCAGTGTGTGGTCTAGCGTTATCATGAAGCAGTAGTGACCTAGAGCGATTAACCAGCCTCGGTTGTTTAGCAGCTAGGTTTTCCGTCATGGTTTGCAGTTGCTGACAATAGACATCTGCCGTAATCGTCTGGCCAGATTTAAGAAAGCTGTAGTGAACGACACCAGCACTAGTCCACCAAACGCTCACAAGTAACTTTTTTGGAGTCAATTTTCGCTTGGGGCATGGTTTGGCTGGTTCGGCAGGGTTCAGCCATTGCGATGAGCGCTTCCGATTATCGTACAGGATCCACTTTTCATCACAGGTAATGATTCGATTTAAAATCCCTTCATTATTGTACCGGTTGAGTAATGCAACGCAACAGTCAACGCGCGTTTGTTGATTTGCTTCACTCAATTCGTGAGGTACCCACCTTTCAAGCTTTTTCACCTTACCAATTTGCTTCAGGTGGATTAAAACAGTTTTATCACTAACACCGCAGCCTGCAGCTAACTCGGATGTGGTTTGCGATGGATCCGCTTCCACAATAGCCGTCAATTCTTCATTATTAACTTTGGTCTCCGGCCGTCCCCACGGGGCTTGTTCTGCAGGTCGAAATTTCCAGAACGAAAACGTTGGAACCAAAAACGCACTGTGTTTTCTTTTGCGGCACCGTCGCCATACACATCATTAATCCTTCGAGCCGTTTCTGCAGCACTGGTGCCACGGTGGAACTCGTACTCGTAAATAACGCGATATTTCAAATTTTTCATTTTGTAAACTGAGTGACGCAAAGAAAAAAACAATTGAGGAAAAAACAAATGAATTATAATTTTCAAAACACAAATACATGAGTAAATAGCTATATAAATTTGGATTTGGAATTCCTAACCAAAGAGAAGATATTTGAGATCGAATTTGTCAGTACGGCAAAACGTCAATTTCATATGTAAGGACCTAATATAAGTACTCTTATATATAAGTGATTGTTATTGTGCAAAAAATATTTGTCTTGGGAACCGTTAATAAAAAAAATTAAAAAAATATTTAATCCATAAACATTCGTGTCAATATCTTTTAGAGATTAAATTTTCTAAACATAAAAGTAAAACTTTTCATTCATACATAGTTATAGTCATCAGATTTTTTCCCATGACATTCCCCTTAGGGGGAAAAGTACTTACTTTTCCTGCATTTGCTGCAAAAATGCTCACTGATCACTTTCTTTCCTCCAATTCACTTGATTCATGCACGCTCACATTCAATTTTTGCACTAAACTCTTATTACACTTACTAAACAGTTTTATTTCCGTTGCGTAGGACTCTTGGGCCAACTTTGAAAATACGTAGTTTTAAAAAATACGTTCCTTTAGAAATATTCTGTGGCGATAATTTTATTATTAAATTTCATTTTCATCATTTTTAGCTAGCATTTGCTTTCAGCTGTGTATTCAAAACATAACATTAAGAACCATCTTAAAATGAACAGGAAATTAAATAATTGTATCTTTGAACACAAAACATTTTGACTGACAGTTTGACAAAATGACAAAACTCATTATCAGCGCATCTAGATTTCCAGCTTTATATTCTAATTTCACAATATTGCCGATTTTCTTTAACTTAACGGTTTCCTGTTAATTTTTTATTTTGAAATTGTTGAAATCTCTTATTCCTTAAATGTTTTATCAAGTGGACGATTCACATTTAAGCGTAATTCTTGAGATTGTATCATAGAAGAAACGCCTACGTGGACAAAAATAAATGAGACTGCGCCCGCTTTTTTCTTTCAAATTGAAAAGATTTTCCATAATAATTTTATCTAAATAAAGATCTAAATAGCGTGTTTCTAGAAACGTTCATGTGATAATATAATTTTATGAATAATTCAAACATTGGGTTTTGCTTTTTTAGAATATCAACTGTTAAACTATGCGAAATTGATAATTTTACGCAAACTCACTTATATAATATACTATATATATAATATATATATATATATATCTATATATCTATATATATATATAAAATATATATATATATAACTACGGCCGGCGAGGTATGTCGCTGCTTATTACTGTAGTGGAGGACGTGCAAACTATGCAAACTCACCAGACTGACCGCATCTTCATATTACCTCTAGAAGTGAGCATCTCTGGAGATTCCTCCTTTGGTAAGATTATACTCTTTTTATTGGGTCATTTTACCGTATAACCTACCGCTGCACCCCAGAACCAAACTGCTCGTGAAGAGCAGATTAAATTAAATTTATTAGTCATCATTACCACGATATTTTATCGTGGGATATGCACTTGAGTTGTGTCTTACTTGCGTAAATCTTGTTTTCTGGGACAAATGTTCACAAGGTATGTAAATTTGTATCAATTCAAGATCTGATTTATTTTCAAATTAATATATTGTGTATTCAAAATCATCATTCTGATATAAAATAGAGAATTATTTATTTTATATTTAGTGTAAAGCACGCTCATTGACATTAACTTGTGTTGAAAATATTTTGTTTTCATGTGATGAGATTATGTTGGCCATTATTTTTTTAAATGCGGTGCTATCTTAATATTTCCTATATTTGTTAACGGCACGTTTCATTTCGGTGATCGAGTGAGTAGATATATACTAACTTTGATTGTGATTGTGGTTACCATTGATAAGATACTTAACCCCAAATTAAGTGGTTGGGGATTCTAGCATCATACCGAAATACTACCAAGTTAATACTAGCTACTAGTTTAATTTAAAAGTAGAAAGTCATGTGACATGTATACTCTAAATTGAATAAATCGATTATTTATTTAATTAAATCGTTAAGTTAATATGTATTTAATTAAATTGTTTTCTTTTTTTCTGATGGAGATTGTAACTCGCAAAAGGTGTGCCTCAGATTACATCATCAGTTCTCCTACAACCCTTTACTACCAGTCAACACATATTCTAACCTTTATATTCTGACGGCTTATCCAAAAAATTTCAAGTCAAGTCGCAGTCACCTTGATGATAAGCTAGTGTGCCAGCACCAACACGCACTCTGCTAAGTGATTGTGACAACGGCAACATTATCTTTTTAATTGATATACCTTTATAGATACTGTTATTAGGGACAGTGAACAAACTTAATAAAGGAGCTTACAGAATCCTGCTGCGATCAACGTGGTTTAAGGCCAGGACAATGCAGATTTATCGTTCTAAATATACCAAGTTCCAAACAAATCATTAAGCGATCGATGAAGAAAATATTGTTCTGTAAATGTCTTTGTCGGACTACCCGCTTCAGAAAGATTTAATTACATCGGAAAAAATTAATGGAAATTATCAATTCATATTAATTATTGTTTCATTTTCGTAATTTAGGCATTGCATTATTGCATTAGTTAAAAAATTACATTTTTGTTTTTATTTTTCAAATTTGTGGTTAATTCATTTTGTAGGATGTGTGTTGAATGTGATTTGGAATATGTGAGTGAATCTGTCTCCTTTAGCACAAATATTAACATTTTTACCTAAAAAGTCTCCTTCTTGTTCTTGTTTCAGTAACAACCTAAAAAAGTAATGTGAATAATTGAAAATGTATTATTTGCTGTATTTTTTTAAATAAACGTTATATGATATGAAAATATATTATTATTTATCGTTGATGTGTATTTTAGATTTTATCCTAAAAATTTAAAATTTATAAAGAAAAGCGTTAAATAATTGCAATTTGTATAGTGTACGCCATGTCAAGTATGCCTTTTAATAAAGTATACTCTTCACTAACTTGCAAGAAAAGTTTAATCAAATCGAGTTTCGTGTTCCGGGCATTAGCTACAGTCGCTAATGACCGCGCGACCTACGCCTGTGCCCAAAACGGCAAGTTTATATATTGCGGGAAACATGACCTTCCCTTGATAACAAAATTCATGAAGACTAATGTACTGGGATTTGTTCGAAAGTGGATTTAAATTTTCTTTCTTCGGTAGGTACTTGAATCATTAAATTGTTGGGTAGATAGGCTTCGTTTTTCCTACCGAATAATTTATTGATTGGGTAGGTATTGATAAAATTGTGGATTTATTCACTAGTTTATAAAACATTAGTGTTATATATAAACACATAAACTCTAGGTAAAGTAAACATTAGTAATCATCTGTTATCCAGAGAAAAAGACTTAAATTAATTCAGTTATATTGATTAATACAGTACAATGTATCGATCGATTATCTTCTCAAAGGAGAGCGACTTGTTTTATTTCTGAAACTAAAAATTTAATCATTAATTTCTTACTGAAAAAAATCACGGTTGTAAAAAGAGGAAGTTATTTTAAATATAAATTTGAGTTTAAATTAATTGTACTCATGGCCTAAGACTACACTAGAGACTAAAAGATGAGATGTCGCGAAAATGAATTAGTAGCACCAACAATAATTACAACAATCTAGAAGTCGCTGTTACAAGAGTCTTTTAAGCATTACTCACCGAAATTGTAAATCTACAAAGATAAAATTTTTACTTTCAAGATAAAATATTAAGGGAAAATTTTTCATGTACATTCTTTTTCTTATATTCTTCCATAATTAAATATTTACTACATTTTTTTTATTTTTCAGGTTATATTGAATTTTCTGTTAATAAATCCACATCTGCGAGTATATCCATATCCTCTTATATTTATATTTTTAATATCGCTTGTATCATAATTTAATAAATGATGTATACTTACATACATGGAATGTGTGGACTGCACCAACTTCCCAACATACTTAGAATAAAGTTTTATTATTATTATTACATAGAATTTGGAAAAAATTTATAAAAATTGCAATCAAAATTAGTATATTCACTTTTATAATTACTTTTTTTTTACATTTCTTTGGTACCATGCATCGTTACTGTTTATTAAAATATAAGTAGGTAGTTATCAATGTAAGCCTGATGTTTTTTTTAAAAAACTTCACTAATTTCACCACAATGTAACACATTTCCGAGGAACTGATAAATATCAAGTCCTTGAAGCAAGGGTGATTTCGTGCGTGAATTAAGTTTTGTGCATAATTAAGGAATCTCTTCCCTGTAATCCTGCGTGCCACGATGAAAACAGCTTGGAGAATTTATTCCCTGCTAAGCTTACTTTTCTGCCTCACTTTAAAACTGGCAATAAATCTGGAAGCTGCGGGCATTAGTATCTGCAGGGCTTTTTTTTATTTTCACCTTTTCCTGCGTAATCCTTCGCGGCGTCTCGAGAAACAAGATACAACAAAATACAGAGAAGTAATAAATCAATTAAGCCTTATTTTTCAGAAGATCTTTTACCAATTTTTTTTTTCTTTCATGTTTCATTTATTCGATATTTTAATAATTTTCGAAACCAAACATTGTCAGATGCAGGCTTTTGTTTCCCCTTTGTTCTTCTAGAAACTGGTTTTTGAATCCGCAGCTGACTTTGTCTTAATAATACAAAAATTGTATTATTTGTACGTATCTACTAACATAATTTAATTAACTACATCTACTAGTCTCGGTAAAACCTTTCCATCATCAGGGTGTTTTATATATGACATATATAAAACACCTTTCAAGTTTTATAAGCGGATTCAAATATCACCCGCTCGATTGCTGATTTCTCTAAGACGAGACATAAGATTGAGTCTTAGAGAAATCAAGTCCAAGTGTAAGTAAATTTTAAACCACGTCAAGTGACATTGATTTTAACATTCTCAGAACTTTTTGCTTTCTTAAAAAATTGGAGACTAGAAGAATAATGACGGAACTTGCCCTTTTCCACAAAATAATAAACGGAACTAACGACTGTCCTCATCTAGAATGTAACTGCTTGCGTGTTCCATCCCGCGATACTAGAATAAGGTTTTACCTTGGAAACTGCAGCCACTACTTTTCAATTCTCTACTGCAGACTTCCTAGACTAGCAAACAGATACGATCAGTTAGGCGTGTTAGTTTTGCCACTAATATAATTCAATTCAAACATATTTTAAAAAAAATATTTTGAAAGAGAACTAAACCTTCTCTATGGAGATTTAAATTAATAGAATTTTAATTTCAAGAAGCCATTTGTACAAAGTTTTTCTACAATTTCTCGATAACTACCAACATCTCGGTTACTTATGCGTTGACTTTCATGGTCTCGGTGTCAATTGTTTGATAAGTTCGAGATGTGTTCTTGTACAATACATAATACCTAATGATATCCATATATCATACTGCTAACACCGACTACTATAGACTGTGTTGTTTTATACTGTAATA
This sequence comes from Agrypnia vestita, assembly GCA_016648135.1. Taxonomy (NCBI): domain Eukaryota; kingdom Metazoa; phylum Arthropoda; class Insecta; order Trichoptera; family Phryganeidae; genus Agrypnia; species Agrypnia vestita. The sequence goes on from JADDOH010013125.1 coordinate 30,588, forward strand.
CCTTACCTTTTTATGTAAAAGCCTTAAAGAGTGTTAAATAAATAAATAATTATTTTTTATTTAAAAAAATAACAAATAAAAATATATATGCGACCAGCGCGCCATCGACGTGATATCAGGATTTGTTGATGTTTTGGTATCATAAGCATATTACACAAAGACACGAATTAATAATACGGACAACAAGATTCAAAAAATAAATCACTCCGCCCTATTTGTGAAGACGATCTCTGCCATTTCAGATTGGTCGGTTCGCCTCGTCATGATTTATTTGGGTTTAAAATGAATTAGATGAAAAATGCTCCGGGATTATTTCGACCTCGAATTCAAACCGAGTATAATACAGGTATAATCTATTCTTTCTATCTACCTGATCCGGCTTTCCATTGGACCTCGCAGACGACATTCTGTTATCTTGGACAAGGTTTGACCTCCCACCCACAAAAGTGGAAACCAGCGAGTCTCCCCTATGTGGATATATATTTTAAAAATTCGTTGCCTGTGCGTAACAGAATTATTTAACATTCAAGTAAGTACTTATTTATTTATTTATTTAATATTCATGGAAGACCAACAGCGCAACAAAGAAGCACAGAAAACATTGATATAATATAGATAGCCAATTACAGGTCTCGACATTTAGAAATATGTTAGTAATGATAAATATGTTATGAATTAAACTTAGGCATCTTAAGAATTATATAACAAGAAAGAATAAAAAATTTAAACAAAAGAAAAAGAGACTTAATTATTAGCAGAAAAACATAGGCATGTTAAAAATAATACAGAAAGAATGAAGAAGAGAAAAAGAGACTTAAGTAGAAAAAAATTCTGCATATTCAATAATCTTATCAGTTTATTGAATGCATCGCATACCCTCAAGAAATATGAATTAGGACGATAGTTGGATCAGATAAAATCAATAACATTATAAAATATAAATAATAAAAATAATATAAAAATATAACGAATAAAAAAGAACATCGCAATCAATACATTTTTAATCATTCAATGGTGGATGTTGAACATATATAGTACAAACTCAAATCATAAAATAATAAAATATTTCTTGAGCACAAACCTCTGTATTAATGAAGTTAGCGCTCAAAAAATATTTTATTACTGTATGCTTTGAGAATTACATGTGATCCACATCCATCGTTGAATGATTAAAAATGTATTGATTACGATGATTTTTCGTTTACGAATAATGTTATTTATAGTGTATTTATTACTTGTTTTCATTTTTACTCCCTTTATTTATTTAACTCGTAGCGTCTGCGGTTTGTTGTCTGCCGGAAAAACTTTGGATGGATTTTTAACCCTTTTTCCGTGAGCCAATCGAGCTGAAACTTTGCAGGCAGACTCGTGGCGACGATAAAAATGATCTAACAAATTTACGTTTTAAAAAATTAATAATTTTAGTATAATTTTGGATTTTTCGAAATTTTAATGTTTTTTCCAAATTGGAATCAATATAAATGAGTAATGACCCCAACGCGTGCAGTAGACACGAAACCTGATTCAATGAGAAAGGGATATAATAAAAACTTGTTTTTATGGGTTAGTTTTATACTCCTTTTCTTTTAATTCGTAGCGTCTGCTTGTCTGCCGAAAAAACTTTGGATCCATTTTTAACCCTTTTCCCGTAATCCTATCGACCTAAAACTTTGCAGGCAGACTCGTGGCGACGATAAAAATCATCTCACAAATTTTTGTTTAAAATTGTTTAATTATTATAGTATAATTTTGGATTTTTAGATATTTTAACGGTTTTTTCAAATTGGAAACCATACAAATGAGAAAGGAGCCCGACGCTTGAAGAAGGCGCGAAACCTGTTTCAACTAGTCTGACTCGAGCCATGGATCCGATCAGACGATTTCGCCGACGCCGTGCCCCCCTATACCAATTATTACGTTTTCAATATTCTATAAGTTTTAAGGATTATGATATATATGGAATAAATTTTCCACATGAACCTAAAGCAAGAGGAATGTGTTGATAGAATATCAAATTGGAAACAATACAAATGAGAAAGGGAGTATAATAGAAACGTGGTTTTTATGGGTTAGTTTTTTACGTGTTTTACTTCAGAGTATTTAATTCAGGGAGAGATACAATGCGTATGTTTTTTTTTAAATCGCGTTCTATCTCTCTAAGGGGCGGTTGTTTCAAGTTGTATTAAAGTAAGCGTTCTTTTAAAGCATAGATTTTTACGTTCTCCACCAATAGAACGATCCGTTTTTGTAAAAATCTACGCTTTAATCGACCGCTTACTTTGATCGAACTTGAAACAGCCGGGCCTAAGAGATAGGTCTCGCGATTATAGCGGAGATCGGTTACATTGCGAAATGAGTAAAAATAACAAGGTAATAATCAGAATCGAGAAATTGGTAAAGCAAAAGCAGAGCAGTTAAACAACAAAAAATTTGTGAAGAAACAAAAAAAAAATATATGTTAATAAATATAAAAAAATTATATTTTGTAAGTAAAGAAGATACATGGGTTAGATCTATAACTGTATGTCATAGATCTAACCCATGTATCTTATATTATTATCATAGGAATTATCATTCGTAAACCATATCAATAATATAGCAAACAAGGCTATGAAAACACTTGGCTTTGTTCTGCGCTCTTGTAATTCCTTCACAAATATTCAAACGGTCAAACTCCTTTATTGTTCTCTTGTTAGAAGTCAAATCGAATACAACTCATCTATCTGGTGTCCCTATTACAATGCTCATGTTCATACAATAGAAAGAATTCAACATAAATTTTTACGCTACATAAATTTCCGTCTCCATATCCCAATAGAAAATCTTAACTATACAAACTTATTATATTTTACCGGTTTATTGCCACTATCGGACAGAAGAGTTTTATCCGATCTGATTTTATTATATAAAATTGTAAACTCGTATTACCACAGCCCTGAAATTTTGTCCTTAATAATGTTCCATGTACCCAGTCGAACTACTCGAGTGCCGACGCCTTTTTACTGTGACAATTCTAGAACAAATGCTCACTACAACTCGCTAGTACCTAGAATACACAGGTTAGGTAACAAATACAAACATAGCGGACGTGTTTGGTTCTGGCCTGTTACAGTATAGGGGCGCGATACTGAGAGCGCTTCATTCCGCCATAATGTAAATTATATACACTTTCTTTTTTTTGTTTTTCTCTCTGTTTATATTATTTTTGCAAATAACTGTTATATACCTACATATGTAAAAGCCTATTTAGGCGTAAATGAATGAATAAATAAATATTGCTAAAATCGAGTAAAATATACACAAAACAAGTCTTCTCATAATTCAAATCTGTAGTTTAATTTATTGAGGTTTTAGATCTAAATCTATTACTAGAAAATAAAGCGTTCAATTTTGAATATTCGTGTATCTAATGTATGTGAAAACTCTGTATGTTATTACTTACACCAAAGTAGCCCATTCATTGTGCAATAACTGCAGTCTATCGTAGGATCGATTTACCCATCGCCAAGATACCGCTGCCACTGTCGCAAGCTACGAATACGCCGCATGAACTTTTCAACGGATCGTGCAATTTGTGAATGGCGCAACCCCATCTGAATGGGCCACGGGGTACAGTCACTTTTCAATTTTTTATATTTTTTTTTATTTTTCAATTAATTACAGCACGTTAATTTTTACGTAAATCTTGCCATAAGGGTTTAAATAAAAAGGAAGGAGAATAAAATATTTCGTATAATCACATCGGGACACACGCTGTAACAAAAAAATCATTGTAATACTGTGCAATAAAATAATTCGTGCGATGTCAATCTGGATTATGTATTAAAAAATTAAATAATTTATCAAGGTACCCCCAAACAGAATTTTTATTCTGGTGTAAGGTTTCCGAACAGAAAACATAAAAAATATTCGCGTAATTTATTCGTATATTGTGTTGTAATTTTAATTGCATTCATTATTAAACCATACAAATAAAATTATTTAATCATGTTTATAAATATATTTTTAAATCGCTTAAAATATCCAAGTAGGTACCTACCTATGTATAATATATTATGTACATTTACGACGCGTAGACGATGTTCTGATATTGTTGTTTATACAAATCTTACTTTCAAGTAGTTTTAGTTGCTCTTAGTCATGAGAGTAAATACAAAATGTATACCCATAAAACTCAATATCTGTCTGTCTGTCTTGTCTGTTCTTTATACAAATCTACGCCGTTCGTCCGATTTGATTCAATTTTTGCATACTTATGCATTAGGACCCTGCAGGTAACATAGGTGACATTTCTCCTTTATTATTTTACCCCTTTCCCTCCCCCTGATATATTTTAGATGCAAATCTATACCGTTCGACCGATCGAACTCAAAATTTGCAAACTTATTCTTTCGGACCCGGCGGGTGAGTAACATAGGTGACATTTCTCCCCTCCCCTTTCAACCTTTCCCCTCCCCCTGATATATTTTAGATGCAAATCTATACCATTCGAGTCGAACCTTTGTTTCTCCCCGCAAATTTATTGTCAACTTAATCCTTAATCTGCGCAACGTCGGGTACGAACAGCTAGTATTAAATAAAATCACTTGCTTACACGAACATGAAGCTTTTTAAAACGTTTAAAAAAAAAATTTTAAAAAAATGAAAAAATGTACTGCATATTTAATGGTTTATAAATATGTATATTCATTTTTAAATTGTGTTAGTGTATTTAGTACAGAATTATGTATGAAGTACTGACTTTGAACTAAAATAAACGTATACTGTAGCTATATATAAGAAAATTCAATAAAATGAGTTTTCTTCCACACTTAAAAATAAATTAACGGTCACTGTGTTTCAGTGAATGTCTATAGATTTATCCTAGTGTAAAATTTTTAATTTGAATTAATGGTAAATATAACCCCTTAAATAAAAATCAATCTTTTTTATAATTCTGTAAGCTGATAAATGAAATCAATAGGCATTATTATTAAAGAAATATAGCGGTTCATTGTAGATAAGTACACATCATTATTGAAGATTTCGGTAACGATAATATTCGTGGCGTATAGTGGAGATTCGGACGTATTGTGGGGGTTCGGGTGTATTGTGGGGGCCCGGGCGTATTGTGGTCGAAGCCCGACAGAACAAAGGAGCGCAAGTTTCAGATCTAGGTTCCAGTATTAAATAATACCTAGTCAACTTTTAGGCTACATTGTGTTCCAAACAATGGGCATGTTGACACTATAGCTTATTCAAATTTAATTTCCGATTCCCAAATTCCTAATTTTCTTATGAAGCTGCCGAGTTTATTTTGACACTTACCAAAGATAGTCACCGTTTAAAATGTTGAATGTCCCGCTGAATGGACGATCCCTTCCTTTTGTGGGCAGCAAGGCGCCTCCTTTTTGATGACAAGGGATACATTCAAAAGCGGATAAAAGGACTTTCCATGTTTTTCATGCCCCAAGGTATACTTTATATCTAGCCGCACATTAAACTTTACATTTTGTTTAATTCTACAGGCAGCAAATAAAAGGCTTACATTTGATATTCAAACATTAGTCGAAAGACATAAATGATAACGACCTTTTTGCTTATAATTTGTCGGCCAAAATAAATTTTGTTCGAACGTTTTTTATAGCCGCGGGTTAATTCACATATTTTGACGAAGGTTTCCGCACAAAAGATACGCAGAATAATTCATTCTGTACAAAAATAAATGTCTTAAAAACATGCACTGTTTTTGCCTATATATTCCGTGTCAAATATAATACAAAGCTAATGCGTGTGCCTTGAAAAGCAGTATCATTAACAACCCTATTCTCAACGTTCTCACTTTTTCCCTTATACGGTTTTGTCATTTGAGCGTAGGGTTGAGGAGTGGGATTTGTTTTTTAATTCATCCCTTAGACTCTATGGGTAGGTACGGCCAGCAAGAGATACTTTGTGCGAAATTATTCAAATGGAAATCAGACCACCGCGACCGCTGGGGGCTGGTCTGCCCTGCCCGGCTCGGCTGTGGTGTGGCGGGTATCTCCGTCCATTTGTTGGCGATGGAAGGTCAAAGTCACGGTTACACGCCTCAAAACTTAATTATTGTTAACTTTTAAATTAAATTATTTATAGATTCCTTTCATTTCTGTAAAATAGTGTAAAAATTCAGTGCAGATATTGGCTTATTTTTCTACCGATGAACCTCGTGCGCCGATATTTTACCTTTCTGCTTAGAAAACTATATAATTATAATATATTTCTTTGATTTTAACATTAATAACATTAGTATGTTATATATACATTTGTTTTTTAAATTAAATTATTAATTTATGGTTATTTATGTTGATATATTTTTGGAATATATAAGTGTATTTTGCTACGTTAATTTATGTTTTAATTACTAGATGTAAAAATGTGTTCTTTTTACAACTAAATAAAAAATATACAAACAAACAAATTAAAATAAATTTCCTTACAGGAAATTTGAGGAAATTCTAAAAATTCATATATGAGGGAAGCATTACGTGATGCAATACGTACGTGCAAAAATTATATAAATGTGTATCACTTAATAGATTTTTCTAAATTTCGAAATATATTATTAAACTGTCCAATTCACATTTATCCTTTTAATTTCAGGGATGATAGATACAATTTATACAACTCTAGATGTCACAAAATGAGGTGAAGTTGACTCAACAATAATTCCACACGGAAAAGTCAATGCACGGCAGAAGACTGTTACGCCGAATAGC
>JADDOH010013126.1:0-24741 GCA_016648135.1 Agrypnia vestita
TTCCTGATAATTACATTAGACATCGTCAGCATAGATTGTTTCACATTCCAATATACAGGACCAACCTGCCGATGGTTATGCCTGTTGGAAGAGCCACAGCTATGCTGAACAAAATCGCTTTGGGTATTAATATATTCCATGTGTCTGAGGGGGTTTTCCGAAGCGGGATTCTCTAAACCTTTGACCAGATTTTATGTTATTTTTAATTTATTATTTTATTTTGATATATACTTCCTAATATGTATGCCGTAAACATTTTGTTTGTAATATACATATTAGCAATAAGTAAATTGAATTGAATTGAATTGAATAGATAACTATGTATTAAAACATTAAGGAGAAACTAGATACTTGTGAATAAATATCTAAACTGTACAACTAATTTGTAAACTATGCCTGTTTCAACACAGATTCTTCTAGTGAGATAGGTATCGTACAACGAAAATTCAATACTATATGTGATTAAAGGAATAAATAAATATATTAAGTTTCTGGAAGATTTTAATATAATTTATTTCACAATAAGAAAATCATGACATGACAGCATGTCAACAGACATTTAGTCCAACAACAAAAGGCGCGACAAAAGATCCATCCAACGACATGACAACAAACATTTTCATATGAAGTGATGTCGTCATTTATAAAAATTGCTATTGGTTAAATCATAGCTCAAAAACCTGCCATCTCAGCATGAGATCAATTAGTCGAGAAATCACGGTGATAATAATATCGTTGCATGATGCGCATAAAATTTCACTCCCCTAAAAGAGTATAATTTCAAAAATATCAAAATGACTAGTACGTTAATACGAAATATATTTTACTTGAATATGCTCAGCAGTACGAAAATAATTAAATTCATTTTTGATAATATATTGCGGTAAATGTTAATGTCCGTTCTGCTTATTTCAGACTTAAACGTTTTCCGAATGTTTTCCGTGAATTGTAACGAGAACGGTGCCGCCATGAATTGTGTAACGAAATTCAATTTCTACGCAGTAATCGTATATTTCTATAAGTCAGGGTTGCTGTAATAAAGGCACCCTTTAAATTACCCACCTAGGGTTTAACTTTTGTCTTATATGGCCAATATTATCCCGGATCGGCGGGGAGAATCCGCAGAGGGAGAGGCACCCTTTAACTAAAAGTGTTCAATATTAAATAAATTCAATAAAATAACTTATTCATCTTCTACCCCTTATCCTATTGGGTCGGGGTCCCTGCATCTTACAGGACATTCCAACTCTTCCTATCTTGGGCTGCGCTCTCCACGTCAGCCCAGTTTAATTGCAACCTCGCTTCGCAGCAGTCCTCCAACTGTTTCCGCCAGTTCCTCCTAGGACGGCCCCTTGGTCTTCTGCCTTCTGGACTTGCCTGGAATATCCGCTTTGGCATTCTGTCTACCAGCATCCGCAAGATATGACTCAGCCACCGTAGCTGAGATTTCTCGATAAATGACAATATTATGAAGTAATAAATTCTTAATTTAGCTTAAGAAATTTAAAAAAAAAATCATTTTAAAAAATACAAAAAGTTCCTACGTTCATGTTTATCATATTTGTACTATCTATGATCCGCATAAACATTTGCTTTTGTTTATAAACAAAATTCTCATGTAAATCTTGCCTATTAAATGTCAAAATGTATGGTAAAATTGGTATGGTTCAAATTTAAAGTGTAATATTTTCTTGAATACTTATTTGCGCGTCAGTTCTATTTATTTTAAAATCAGGACACTTAACAGAGGATATTAATACCCAGAAGGATCTATTATAAGTACCATCATCTTAGATTTAGCCAATACTTATAATAATAATAAATATTTAGGTGGCTATTTTGTCTATAAAATCTAAGAAGGACTTCGTGAAGCGGGTTTGACATGAAATCAGCTAAAATATGTATAACTATTAAATACTAATATCGATCTATTTAACCTGTAATAGGGTGCGGTGCGTGACGGCCGCTAAATTAGCCACCCCACGGAGTGGACGTGGCGTGGGAGGATAGGAAGCGGTTCTTAAGTTGTGAACCATTCATTATATTAATACTTTCTTTCTTTTTATTTCTTTTAACAGATCTGTTGATTTGTGATACAGAAAACCATGCTTCCTGGGATGACGAGGTCCAGCTATCCCTCTATCTTTTCGCTGGTCTTCCGGTAGGGATTTCATTTGCTGCTGTAGGCACGAGTCTATCACTGTCCATTCTGGCTACGTGATCTCTCCGGAATCTTCTTCTGGATCCACTTCATCGTGCTATGTCCTCTATTTTGCAGGATTTCCTTATGTCTGCATTTCGGATACGATCCCGTTGAATTTTTCCCGTAATGGATCTCAGCACTTTCATTTCAGATGTTCTGAGGAGTTCATTGGTGCGGATAGTGTCAGCCCGCATAACAAGGCTAAAAAGATTCACGCACTCGTGGTAAGTGACAGTTATTTGAAATGATCACAACACTATTGATGATTCCAGAACGGCCTAGCGTAATCTATGGCTTTCGGGAAGCATAGAAAAACATCTATAAAAGCCTGGAAGCCACGAGAAAGTTCTCGTAAACACTATGAACGCCTAGAAGACTCGATATCAGCATTAGCCAGATATAAATAAGACGCGCCCCGGAGTAGAGTTGTTGTTTTTAGTACCCTTGACAGCGAAAACGGGAGCGACGGCAGCCGCGAGCTGCCGGCCAGTATGGCCTGCCGAGCGATAATTCGATAGCGAATAATCTGGAAAGTTTTTACGTGACAAAATAAACCGGAGCGAATAATACGTGCGGAAATTGGATGGAATATTCTAGTGAATAAAGTTTTAAAGCGATTATAAAGCGTGTATATTTACGAGTGATAAATTTACGAAATAGTTTAATAATAGCGATAAGTCAAATAGTGTTAAGTGACTTTGAACGTTTGATTAATTAATCAATCAGTAATTAATAAATCCGTTATTCAATTCCAGCGTTTTCATTAATTCCTTCCGCATCCGCGACACGTGGCAATATTAATACATTCACACAAATTGAGCAGTAGACCACTATTATATTCAACTGATTGAAATCATTCTCAATGCTGGGCGTATAATACCTTTGAAATACCGTGGTGAAATACCTACCGGCGCATATTGTACAGTGATGAAAACCGGCGTCAAAGGATGTACGTTTTACAGTATTGAAAACCCCAATTGAACATGGATTCATTTAAAAAAAACAATAGTTTTTGAAAAATTTTGTAAGCCTAAAATTTTTAAAACAGCAACTCTTCTAACCCTTGCATCAATATTAAATGTTCTAATAGGTAGAACCTTATTGTTGATTGCAGCCTCACGTGTAATCAAATAAAACATGTCAGAGTAGATTCAAATTGACGATAAACATACCTAATCTAAATTAAAAGCAAATTTACATACGTACTATATACATTATTAAAAAAATTACGGAAAATTCATCAAAAATAATAATTTTGTTGTCTGTTCGTCCATCTCTTTGTCTTTCCCCGTAACTTGGTGTATATATTTATAGATCTTTTTGGCAGTCTATGGAGAGGCGGGCGTAGCATATGCGTTAATCGGCCGGTTCAGGTTTGGTGGCTCGGGTTTCAAGTCCCATCTCCGGCCGTTTTTTTATCGTGAATTCGAACGAAATTTTGGACGTTACACGTAACAGGACGAACGGACAGACAAACGGACGGACGGACAGACAACGAAATTATTATGTTTGATGGTTCTGATAGCTAGGACCTAACCTAAAAACAAGCAACAACCTATAGACTATATTATAAGTTCGCAAAATATTTGTCAATTTATCTTTGGATTACACGTTAACTTCTATCATGTTAAAGATTCGGTGTTTATCTCAATTATGTCAATTAAGTTTTTCAATCAATAACAAAAACGTGTTTTATATTAGGTATTGTAATAGATCTGAGGGAAGTATGTCGCGACGCCTGAAAGAGAATGAAAAAACAAAAAAGAGCATGAAGGATAGAGCAAATGCTTTATAAGGTCGCGCGCATGTCGCCTCTGGGCTTTTTTCACCTTTATATCAAGACAGACCGCTATTGTTCATTGTAACCGCTGTGTAACGTATTGTTGCCATCAATAAACCAAAAGTTACCGACAACCACTTTTAAAAAAAAAATTAGGAATAACTTATGCGATACATGTTCCACTTCAAAATAGTCCCCTTCTAAAGCAAATTTTTTCCGTTGCAGGGAGCAGTAAGAAAAGTAAATTAAGTTATGAAGGATCATCAGAAGTGACCCTTCTGATGATCCTTCATAACTTAATTTAGGGGAGTTAAAAAATGAACCAATAGCGCGGATATTCCAATGCGGAGATTCAATTTCTGGCGAATAAGTCTGTGGTTGTGTGCTGGAGCATTGTCCTGATCTTAGAGTATATAGATTATATATACTCTAAGGTCCTGATGCAATATCCAGCTTTTTTTCACGCACGATTCTAGTCAAACACGTCTCACTCGCAAGGAAACAATTGGTGAGACATTTCGCGGCCAAGTCGCTACCAATATCGCAGTATTCTACGAACTTAATTTTGTCAGTTCACACTTATTATGTCATGTTCCAACATACTTTTAACAATGATAATTTCTATAAAATGTATTATTATTCTATAAGGTGGCCCATCGGGTACGCCAGATATAAATATCCCACAACTCTTTTATATTTTAATAGCTGTGCCCGCGCAGCCTCGCACGCGTAGATTTTTAGTACACTGTTTGGATCGTCATAACACTTTCGCGAACCTTCTAGAACACCCTCCTTCCAAAACTTTCAAGAAATTTATCGAATGTACAGGAACCTTTTAGACACACCGACACATTCCGCCACTCAGTTTAGAACCTTATAGAACTTTCGGGAATTTTCTAGAATTTTCTCCTTCCAGAACTTACTAGAGCAGGTTTTCTGAAACCTTCTAGACTCACCAACACAGTCGGCGCGCCTATTTTGAAATAATCTGAAGCATTTTCGGCCTTCCCATAACAAAACAATGTGCTAGAAAGCACATTTTTGTCGCCCACGCACAGTCACCCCCACCAAACTCGCATATTTTCGATGTGATACCAAGGGCTATCCACCACCATAATCACCGGTGGGTGGTTGTGGCTGGTTGTGGAGAAAACTTGGCGGATAGGAAACACGGGTTTCTTTATATATATATAATATATATATATATACATATATATAATATATATATATATATATATATCCGCCAAGTTTTCTCCACAACCAGCCACAATATATATATATATATATATTGATTTGGTAACCCTAATGTTTGACATTCGTCATCTGCTGCCATTTAAGTTATTAAAAATGGATTGTTATAATCGTAAAATTTTTGGTATACACACTCGTATTTCAATAAATGAGTCCACGATTCGAAGATCATTTAAAAAATCGAGGAAACTGGTTTAGTTATGAACAACCGCGTCCTCGTCTTATGAGATCAGCCGAAAATACTGCAACCATCAGTGAAAGTATCGCCGAGTATCCAGAAACATCAACAGTTTGTCGTCCTCAACAATGGTACATTAGCAGAACCAGTTCGCAAAGATTTCTCACTTGAGACCTTCACCTCCATCCTTATGCGACTAGACTGGATGCGATTTTTTTCTTTGAGGCTTTGTAGACTCCACTGTATGCAAACCACAAACAATTTCTGAACTAAAAACAGTAATCCAACGCGTTATTGCTGAAATTGAGCAATCTGCCTTGCAAACAATCTTCAAACATTTTAATCATATGGCTCAGGGTATGTCGACACAGTTTCGGTGGTCATTTGGTCATCACCATAATTAATATCAACATACCTTCTTTATAAATCAATAAAAATTGCCCAATTAAATACTTATTTGGTGTGTTTTATATCAAAATTAAATCCGGCGTATCGGATGGACCACACTATATCACGTACAATTTTTTTTAGCGTATATAAAAATCTGTTCACAGTAAATTGTCAATATAAGAGAAGCAAAAATAATAACACCGGGGTGAGAAAGTGGTCCAATAAGGACGGCGCAAGATAAAATAGATTATTTTTGTCTTTGCAACGTGGACTCTATCAGCGTTCTCTCCCAACTCCAGAACTTAATAATCCCCTGGCAACAACACAGATGGTCCTGCGCGTTTTCATCAAATTCGACTGGACGTAAAAAAGTTAAGGGCGTATTCCTTTACGAGGTCATTGCCCCCCCATAAAAGGCTCAACACGATAAAACATTACCTACTCGGATGGAAAAGGTTTTCGTCTCGGGCGAAATTGAATAAAAACCAATTTAATACAAAAAATAGAATAAAAAAACATTTTTTCAAAAAAAAAATTGGAGTAAAACCGAAAAAGCTGGAAATGTTCTCCGCTGAATTTAGGCAGACCCTTTTGGCAGGGAAGCAATCGGCCAAGGCACGGAGCGATTCCCTTTCTTGTGTCGAAATTTGATTTTCTCGAGGTTTACACTTTCTTTCAAATATATATAATAAAAGTTTGCGGCCCATAAAGGGGTTTTCTGGTACCTTCCACGTTCGACCCTAGGGATATTTTTAAATCGAAACTAAAAAGGCGCCCGCGAAATTGACCGGAAAATTCTTGTATTCATTATATTTATTTTAAAAATGTTTATCGAAGGTTTTGAAATACCTTTTTTAGAATTAATAATATTTACAGGTTTTCATTATTCTCATGAAAAATTATTTTTATTCTCAAATGCGCGCTGTTAGGCCTATCGGTTTTGGATTTCCGCTAAATTTTAAAAATTCGGGTTTTTTTAAATTTGACAGACGGGTTTTGTACGTTTGAAATAATATTCAAATATTTTTCAATAATTATTAACACTTTATCTAACCTAACCTTTGCATTTAGTTTTAAATTTTTTATTATTTGCTTTTCAGCATTCTGAAACACTCTAAAATGAAATATATGGAAATAATGTGATCATTTACTTTTGAATTGGGCACTATGCCGACGGGCTATTGTCCCCGCCTATGTTTAGTAATAACTACATTATGAGACAATAAAGAAAATCTTTGTTTTTACCATCAGAAGTCGACTGGTTTCGAAGCTCATATCTAGTCAAATATGCGATGTAAATGATAAAATGAGTATTATATAGGTGTTACTGAGTTAGTCCACTATACTAAAAAAGGTAGATTCTTACCAAAAATTTTAACCAGAATTTTTCTGCAATGTTCAATCATTTTATTTGACTTGTATTAAATCGAATCAACGAGATATCTTAATATTGGTCCGACGTTTTACAGAAGACGAGACAGAAATATTGAAAAAAAATGAAAATTTGCATTGCGGAAATATAAAAAACCTATAAAAAATTTTTTTAGGTTTTTAAAATTTTTACTGACTTGTATAAAAATGAATGAATTTTTAATATTCAATATAATTCATCATAGTGATATGCTAACGTTTAACAGAAAACAAGTCAAAAATATTGAAAAAAAATGCAAACTTCGAAGTCGTTTATACGCATTACTGTTGATATTAGGGCATTGTTCCTTGAACATTTTAGATTCATAATTTAGACAGTAATTAATCTATTTAGGCGGCATATTCACTGCAAATGCATATTTCTGCGTTTTTTTCGAAAATGTGGGTTTTTATTATTCATTTCATACTTTGGAATTATTATTTGTAAATAACAATGGAGGTATTTTTAGTAAAAAAAAAATTTATTTAGTGCATAAAGCCTCAAAATATACCGTTTAAAATTATCTCTTTATATGAATAAAAAGCGTTTTATAATGAACAAAAAACGTAAAAATTTCTTGCAAATTTAAAACATTATAACTTTATTGATATTGAATATATCTTAATTTGCTTATTACCGATTCTAAATAATGAAGTATACTTTATACCTACTAAAACAATTTATTCGTACATATAAATATTTATGAAAAATTAGCGCCGTCTAGGAGACTAAAAACGATTTTTTTGGTCGCGGCCTGTCGATTAATGTTCATATTTTCTTAATTATTGTAAATAATGTTCAGTTTATTAATTAAATAAGTTCAGTTATTGCCCTTAAAAAATTGCAGTCTAAAATACACATTCTGATATAAATGAATAATAAAAACCCACATTTTGTAAAAAAAAACGCCGAAATATGCATTTGCAATTCCTTAAGTATTGTGGACTAGCTTTGTTACATCTATTTATTATGGTGCTTTATTCAAGACAATATAAAGACAATCTGAAGTTTTTTGTTAAAATTCTAAAACTTTCCAGCGAATTCTTGGATGAGTTATTATTTATATATAAGAACCTACTCTATACACCTACAGAGGGAGCAAAAAAATAAGTTAACACACTTCAAAAAAAAGCAATCAAAGGATAAATTCTATATTCAGCGACTTGGATCTTTTCAATTCATCGATCTATGAATTTAAAACTCTTGGATATTCACCTCGGTCATAAACCTTCTTTTTTTTCCTCTTCTTTAATCCATCTTCTTTCTTTTGAACTGAATTCGTATATGTAATTTTTTATCTTGTATCTTTCTTTAATTAACATTTTTTCCTTTGCCCAGACCTCGATCAGATATCTTTATGCTATACATATATCTTTTGCACTTCTTTTAATTCTTATCTCTTGTCCTTTTGACTAAGTAGATTTGTCCTTTCCTATCCATTCCTTATTCTCCTTTTACCTCTAATTCTTTGACTCCCATAGGTTGTCTATAGCTTAAAACTTTCACTTTTTTTGTTTTTTATGCTTCATGTTAAAACACAACAGGTTAATTCTGTGGAAACTTGTAAGATGGTCTCTATACTGTTCAATAATCATGTATAATCTCTTTATATGTACTGTTAGTTTCCCATAAATAAATAAATAAATGTAAGTTACAATATATAACAAAATGTTTCACATGTAGAGCATAGATTCTATAACACGATTCTTTATTTCTATCTTCTACTTAGAACCATCAATCGCTATAACGGGATATTATCCAGAAATGAAAACTAGATAAATTCTTCATGACTCAAGCAAATAATTATTAGCTTAGCTGTTGGTCACTCGGGCGTGTAAAATACGTTTAATTAGTAGATGAAGTGTTTATCTTATAGTTTGTAGGTAATTAAACAACGCATTATGTAATTGAATTATTTAGAACTATTAGTTTTGCTGTGAGCATAATTTATAATTTCTTTATCATAAAAAGTGTATTGTGTAACCTTTAAAATATTCATAAAATATTTGTACCTGATACTCTAATGTCACTCTTGGAGTATCTCTCAGGGTCAATAACGATCAGTTAATACTCGATTTGATAAAAAAATACTTTTGGCTTCTAGATTTCGAAGTGCTCAATGTGGTTACCATGAGTCGTTCAGCATTTCTGATTATGGCGAACTAGATCAAACCAGTGTAGGCAAGTGTCTGGTGAAATTGAAGCGTATGCCGTTTCAATCTCGTCTCAAAGCACGGTCAGTGTTTTCCGGTACACAGCATCCTTTAGAAGCTAATCAGGAGTCCATGGAGAAAACTTTACTGCACCTTTCATCGTATCCATTGTTCTGGCAAATTCTCATAAAGGTACGCTCTTGCATCTTGGTAGTGTGGAAGACATGGGGTGTGGTAATCTTTTTGGCTCTGTTGCAAACGCATGTTTCTATTGCCGTTACATATCAAAAATATTCTCATATAACTAAGACACCCTTTTCTGTCATTGCGCAACAATTTTACCTCGTCCACATTCATCCATCATCTTCTAGCAGGGTCTTACTCCGATACTTGAATTATTCGATCGTACCCTCTGTTTCATTTAATTATTTCATACGCATTCCTCACACTGCAGAATAAAAAAAATTCATGGCATTCAGTCTGCGACCATGACTTTTTAACCATTCAGTCAGCTTCACTTCCATACATTACAGGTTGGCATCAGAACTCTATTAAGAATCGCTGGTCTTGCTTCTTGGGACGGATTTCTATTGGCCACTATAACATCAGGGCATAATTTACGTATTTTTAATGTTTTAATTTATTTACTAATGATACCAGTATTTTTCAATGATAATACTACCCCCTCACTAGAACAGCATGAGCATGAGTTATTTCTCAACTTAATATAATTTCCAGAGAATAGAATTACAAATGGATCGCCTAGTTGGGAACGATAAGCAAATAAAAGAGAAAAATAATGTTAAGAAAGATAAGTGACGCGAGTGTGGACGGTGTAAGAAAGAGAGGGCGGCCATGCTAAGCATGACCAGCCTAATCAAATACTGGAAGATAGTTCTATTAGGAGCTTCAGCAATCGTTGAATTTGCATTCCTAAATGTGTATGGGGAGAGTGTATGTTAAAAAAAAATAATGTTATGCCTTATGTAAGTTAGGTTAGATGCATCATTCGAATTCTGAAATATTCCGGTTATAACAACGGTTTAAGTGTGCGTACATTTTTTTGGCCACCTCTGTACAATACATGACACCTGGGACTGAAATAAATAGAGAAAGCTTTGCTGTCGTCTCCAGATTGGGAGATAAATTTCCTCCGACTGTCACTGGATAGATAAAAAGAAAAACTTTAAAGGCTACAGTCGACGATAAGGCCGCATTCTCGGATCAGCGCGAGGGATGCGATCTTAGGGGAGAATCAATGAGGTATCTCCATTTCAATCTTCGCTACTACTCCAGCTCTCTTTCGCAGATCCAACTTGAGCCGTATTGCAGTCCATATATTATTATGACTTCATTTGATTCAATAAAAATTATTTGTAAGTTACTTTTTAAAAATTTTCGGATTAGACAATGCATATGAAACGGAGTGGGTTGTTTCAAGGTATGTTGTTAGTGACAAAGAGGCATGGAAATAGGGTAGAAAGCTTCTTTTTCACAACAATTTATTTAGATTTATAAAAATACGAGGAATACAAATAGTCGAAATATAAAAGAGCGCACAGAATATAGAATAAAATTATCACAGGCACTTAGGTCTCTGTCGTAGTCACAAAACAATATTAAGGAGGTGTTCTTGATCTTACTTCACAGATTTGGCGGAGCCCGCGACGAGACTCGAGATTCACGTAAGCTCGGCTTGGTACGGCCCGGCAGGAGAACACTCGACTGCGGCAGCAATATCGTTTCCTAGGTTCGCCAGAAATCCCTCCCGGATACCTCCTATTAAGTCGAGAAGTGTTGGAGCCTTTCAAATAGTTTCAAATCCTGGCTGGGAGCATGAGCGCTAGGCTTTTATACTTTTTCAGCGGCGATGGGGATGCATTAGTGAACAACCTTTTATTTTCAGTTGCTAGGCGGAGTCCCTGGCAGCAAAATTCGCCAAAAATGTGCCGCTTTGGGAAACTTGATAATTTCGCAGACATGCAGCCGGGTTTAATAGCCGCAGGTAGGGGATTTTCGTTTACCTCAAGGTGCACATATCACACGTATTAATTATGATATAACAAAGGGTTCAGAGTCCTGGTCATGACTGCAAAAAGTCTTCTGTAATATAAATATTTCTGCCAGTAAAACATTATTAATAACTTCCTCCAGGGAGCTTTTTTCATCAAAAACTAATCAAAAACTTGCCAGGGAAGAAAACATTAAACAAATGGACCGTACCAGATTGCAAGCGTCAACCGATTCAGTGGGAAATTTTATTTTATATCGCAGAACGGACGATAGTGTAATCCCGCATCGCGACATACGAGAATTTTTGTACACCGTTCGTGGGTCGGTTGCAAGGGAAAATAAAATTGCTTTGACGCTTGATTGGGTATCCCATTCAGTTCTAAAATAAATTGTCCGGCCATTCCTTCTGGCATGTGACAAGTGCAGCGCGGCGTGTACTCGGCCACATTTTAATAGAATACTGAAACAGAAATACATTTCTAAGGAAAAATCATACCGGAACCATTACGGGGATTATTAATTTAAGAATAACAGTTAAGGTGGCACATTTCCTGCAAATGCATATTTAAGCCTTTTTTTACGAAAATGTGGGTTTTTATTATTCATTTATATCAGAATGAATACTCTAGACTGCAATTGTTATTATATAAAAGTAATAAACTGAACATTATTTACAATAATAAATGAAATATAAGCATTAATCGACAGGCCGAGGCAAAAATAGTTTTTAGTGTCCTAGGCGGCGCTAATTTTTAATGAATATTTATATGTATGCATAATATGTTTTTATACGTATAAAGTATACTTCATTATCTAAAATCTGTACTAAGGAAATTAAGAAATATTCAATATTAATAATGTTTTCAAATTGCAAGAAATTTTGACGTTTTTTCTCGATTTTAAAACGCTTTTTATTTATATAAAGAGATGATTTTAAACAGTATATTCTATTTATTCCCGTATTTTGAGACCTTACTCACTTAATAAAAAATAGTTTTATTTATAAAAAGGCCTCAATTATTATTTAAAAATAAAAATTCCAAAGTATAAAACGCTCCAATAAATGAAACCGCTTCCGACGCCATTCTGTTTTATAATTACGTCATTTTTACATGTATAGTACCGATGGTTTCCCATCGAATTGCGAAGAATCAGATACCAATTTTAAATAACGGATATCGTGTAACTGTTCAAAATACCATTAATTTATGAGAGATACAATAATCTTCATATACTAGTAAAACAAACAATTCTATTTAATTACGTACGTTACTATCACTGGGTACATTTTAAAATCATTATTGCATATTACATCAAAGCACTAGATATAATTTTTTTCATCCAATCAACTTATTGCAAAACATTGAAAATTCACACCTCAAATATAAAAGTAAACGGAGCACAGAAAATAAAATGTTATCTACCCAATAAACCGGCCCCAATTCAGGGTAATGTACGTATCATCATTTTCGCTAGCGAAACAAAGCCAAGCCTTTTAATATCATTTATAGTATTTTCTTCAATATTTTTTTAACTTTATTATACAGTGCATGTTTACTTGGCGAGTTTCCGAGGCAATTTGTAACGAAAACTGGCCTAGAAAATTTTGTAAAAATATTTACTTGTGATTTATTTCCGTCTTCACCGGCATCGGAATCGACAACAGGCGCCTCCAAAACCTAATATTTATCCCGCTAGATCTCTTGTTTTCATATGCTCAGCCAATCTTCTTCTTCTTCTTCCTTAGCCTGTTTCTCTCCACTGCTGGATGTAGGCCTCTTCCATTTTCTTCCACTCATCTCTGTTTCTCCCCCTTCGCATCCAGGTTCTTCCTGCTTGCTGGACTATGTCATCAGACCACCTTTTGGGAGGTCTTCCGACGCTTCTATTTTTTGTCCAGGGCCTCCACTGTAGGATTCTGGGTGCCCATCTAGTATCCTCCTGTCGAGCCATATGTCCAGCCCACTGCCATTTTAGTTTTGCAATACGGTCCATAATATCGGCAACTTTTGTTCGGCGTCTTATTTCTTCATTTTTGATTTTATCTCGAAGGCTTACTGCCTTTCCATAGCCCGCTGTGTACATTTTAATTTTTGTATGCTTTTTTCTGTTAGCTCAGCCAATACTCTACCACATTAGCTACTCGCCAGTAGACTGTGATATCCAATTGTCGGTATAAATATATGTACCCGATTACTACGTTGTTGAATTGACAGATATATATGGCAGAATATCCCAGAAAACAACATACAGAAAGCTATTAAATGGTATAATCGTGACCTTTTTGTATTCCTAGGAACTGTAGTGTATTTATTCCCCGTCTTTCAATAAGAATATTTTACACACATAGACAACTGCGCACAAATAATGTAAATATTCTAAATACATTTTTCTAGATATAAGATCGGTCAACGCTCCATTGCATAATACAAAGATACGACAGCAAAATAATAAACCGTTAACGTTCAGTTTTAAGTCCCTTTCTTTTAACTCGTGGCGTCTGATTGCTTGCTTGTCCGACGAAAAAACTTTGATGGATTTTTAACCCTTTTCCCGTGATCCAATCGAGCTGAAACTTTGCAAGCAGACTCGTGGCGACGATCAAGATCTACCAAATTTTCGTTAAAAAAAATGAATAATTATAGTATATAATTTAGGATTTTTCTAATTTTTAATGATTTTTTCATACAACTCAGTAAGTTGTATGAAAATACTCCGACGCATCTGGTGGACACGAAACCCGAAAATGAGAAAGGAAGTATTGTAAAAACTTGGTTTTTATTAGTTAGTTTTTTTTTGTGTATGCAGTTTCTGTGTGTGCGTGCATCTGTGTGCGGTAGTCATGAAATTATTTTTAAAATAAAGCTTGCATTAAATATTAATGAAATTTCCATTACACTATTTTAGTGCAACAATGCGTGTCACCCATTACATTTCCATTAAAAGCCACTTAGATCAAATGAATTAATATGAAATATTGATCATTTATAAACGCTCCTATGAAATGAGTGGAAAATTTTGTAGTGGTAAAAAATATTGATCGACAGTAGGTAAATCGAAATGCATTCAAATAAATAGATTTATGCCTTTCGTGTTAATTTAAACAAACTCAAATTAGATCAAAGAGAAAAATTAATACACGCTTAGCCGTAATTTATTAACTGAAACGTCAATATTGATACTTTCTCACTAAACTTGGGCTTTAAACATTTTAAACATTTTATTTGCATTTTATATGGAGAGAATAATGAACCGAATGAACTCTTTGTCTTTATTGACGAAGGATAAATTATAGAAGTCTCACAGAGACGAAGCTATTTATACCTGAGAAAAGTGGATGGAAGTCTCTTATACGATGGTTCAGGGCTTACAATCTGTATGAGCTGGCTTCAGTGATCACTCTACACATTTCAACGTTCACCAATTCATCCACACATCACCAATTTTTTTAATGTTCTCTATATATGTTTCGAATCAAGAACACTTCATGTATCGCACTGGTTTCTGCTAGAGACATCTGTTGTTTTTTTTTTTTACATTTTCATAGATTTTGCAACTGAAATTTTATTTTTCAAAGTGGTGTTTTTTAAACAATATTCATCATTAACGTACGTATGATATTCTTTCGAATTATTACATATCCACTAGAAAGCGCCTGAAAATCAATATTTTCAATTTTTAACTCCTATCATGCACCAGCATATTATATTGTATCTTTACACTATCTGTCTTGCTTTATAGTTTATCGTAGATAAATTAATAATTAAAACATACTTTACAGCAGACACGTGCAGTCAACACGAGTTGTATGTAAATATATTTTGTATAATTATCAAATTAAATATTTTTCTGACAGAATATTTGAAATACATATAAAAATCAGAATAAACTAACTGGCCGTATTAAGAAAATTAAGAATATTCGATTTCGTAGAAATTGTAATTAATTATAGAATTTAAAAAAACACATGGAGGCTCTCGTTTTATAATGTACCTTTAAAATGACAAGAGAGTAGAAAAAATCTGAGAAATATCGTCATCTCTTTGACACATTTACAAGGTCAAAGCGATTTACTTGATACATACGATGATGACTGTAAAATTTTCATCTTGTCTGTTTAGAAAAACGACGAAATATGATGGACGAAATGACACTTCAGTGGACACTTCTAAATCCTTTCACAAATCGGTACTATGATGGCAAGTGGTTATTGATGCAGTTTCTTCCACAAAATGTTCCAAATAGTATATTCTTTGATGTGGCAAAAAATAAAGTTGTGACTCAAACATTCACTGAGTTTCAAAAAGATATCATTACACAAGTCTCTCGAGATTGGTCCAATCTGGTAACGCATGGTTCGTGCTAGCGGCAAATCCATGAAGGTAGTAGAATTAAAAACAGAAGATATATTTTCCTTCAAGTCCTTGTATTCCCAAAACCATTCGCCTTATATACGACGTTTAACATTTACGAATAGAGAAGCCGTTGAATGAGCCAAGAGCAGATATATTTTGGTTGAAGCAAATAAAACCACAATAAATCTATCTCTGACTATAAAACAGCCAGTGTTTCGGCTGTTGGATGGTATTCGTCACAGATTTGTACGTATAAATGTTACCGTAGGCACAATTATGCCTGAAGCCTGGAATTGGCAAAAGAGGAATGAAAGTAGACTGAATGCGGTTGAAATGCGGTCACTAAGACGCTTGTGTGGAAAATCTTTGGTCGATAGAGTGAGGAATGAACAAATTAGAAGTGAATGCAATGCTGGCTGTAGTGTGGTAGATAGAATAAAGAAAGGAGTGCTGAGATGGTTTGGTCATGTGGAACGTATGAACGAGGAAAGGATGGTTAAGAAAATATATGAGGCGAATGTTGAAGGCAACAGGAATAGAGGGCGTCCGCGAAAGACCTGGCACGATCAGGTACTACAAGTATTTGAGGATGGCCCTGTTAAAAGCCGCAACAATCGTAGAACGTGTATGAGAAGATGTATGAATGTGGCCGAAGCAAAAGTGGTGTGCCAGGATAGAAGAGTGTGGCGTTCAATCCTCTCTGCCTACCCCTGCAGGGAAACGGCGTGATGGTTAGTTAGTTAGTTAGTTAGTCAGGGAAAATTACCGATCACGGTTCAAAAATACAAGGACTTGATGGTTCTATTAAAAGTTGTTCCTTCCGAGTTTTCCTTCATTACCCTTATTATAAAAAGCTCCCTTATAATTCCCGAATTAACGATATTCATGCTGTATTTCTTAGCCCTGATGAAGATTGATTAATATTTTATTGTAAATAGGTATTATAATTTTTTATGTTTACCATTTATAGGTAGTTTTATAATATCTTATATTTCTATGTTTGTGTAATATAAACTCGTTATTCTCAAAAGTTACTTGGTTTTATTTGATCTATTATCTATGTAATGATAATAATGTGAAGAATTGTGGAAAAACTTGATATGGCAAAAGAATATATCTTCTTACAATGTTATATAACAATAAAAACACAATATAATAAAAAAAAAACAAAAATAAGCATTGTATTGAGAGGAAAATTATGTTTCTTTTGATATAAGATACTTGGAATTATCTTTTATAATACCCTGTCCAACCGATTTTTATTTTGAAACTTTTGAAACTTTACTTTTGCTGTCCTGTAAAATAGTGTCTGTGACACATATAACCTTTTGCCATCACAGTACCGAAATGTGTTTGAAATTTCTTGTCGGGCAATAAGATTTTCGAGCCGATTTTAATTTAAAAAATAAAAATTCAAAAATATTCATATTTTTCAGATATTTATAAACGTTTTATGTACATAATTTTCCGAACTCGAAAATGACGTTGCAATGCGCATAATAGCCTGTTTCTTCAAGGCACACGAAGCTATAAAATATTAAGCGAAGCTACCGCTGTTCGCCGATATCTGCTCATGCCAATGCGGGATGAAACCCATCCGTGTTCCGTGTTCACGGAGCCGTGCGTTTGAGGTTATAGTCTGAGGCTGGCTGCGATATCAGTCAAATGCCGTCACCCCCTTTTCACGCCACCCGACCTGGCTATTTCAATACTCCGAGTGGGAAAACCTACTTCGCTGTAAGTGACGGCTTTAAAGTTGTTGCTTTTGAATTAATTTTTCTTTAAAGACGTCGAGAGTGAAATCTTAGGGCGCAACGAATTCGCGCGCATCGTGCAACGGGAATATTTTCACTCCATTAAGTCACGACTCATCAATGAAAAGCAACTATGGCTGTTTTTCGAGTGATATTTAAAAATTCTTATATGTAATTATGATTATTTCCACCATGATTATGAGTCGAAAATGTTCCAGAAGCCATGACCTAACTAATATCAATAGTTATGGAGTTTTCTTTATCTAAGTTTTTTTTTCAATATTTCTCACTTATTTTTTGTAAAAAAATTGAATAACATTACAATAACTTATATCGAATATGAAAAATTAATTTCCTTTCATATAAGTCAAATAAAGTAGTAAAAACATTCCAATTGGAATTTCTGCAGGGTTTTTATCATTTTATTTAACTTGTATTGAAACTAATGAATTTTTCGTAATCGATATAAGTACTATATTGATATTCCAATGTTTTGTAAAAAATAAGCCAGAATTATCGAAAACATGCAAACTTAGATATTGCATAACTCCATAACTATTGACATTATTAGGTCTCGGCTTCTGGAACATTTTCAACTCGTAATTAAGGCAGGAATATAGTCCTGCGAGGTTATTAATATTTTACAAATAACACTGTACATTAATATGTCTTACCGCGGCCCCGATATATGTTGATAATTCAATAAATTAGTGGTTTTTACAAAGTGTTTTCTTATTAATTATACGTGTAGAATTATTTTGAAAACATGAGTTTAACTATGTGGGTAGGTATATGAGCCAATAAAATTGTTTTCTTTTAATATATAATTTTGTATTGAATTGTTCTCATATGCATTTTTTTATTTACTAGTTTTAATTTTTGCGTCTCAGAAAAGCTCTACAATAGGCTGGATATATTTTTGAATTTTTATTATTATTTATTTTTAATGAAAATTGATACTTCATTGCGATGTATCGGTTTCCTTATAAATTTCCCTACACGTTACACGCGGAACGACACATAACATAAAACGAAAACAATGTAAAGTAAACGCACACTGGGATTATAATTTTAGATTGTCCTGTCTCCCGTTACGTTGGCGTTCCCGTCGCGCGTCCCGCAATCTGAACAGGGAATCGGTGCCGTAAAGAAAGCCGCGGCAATATCTCCCGGTTTGTGAAGTGAAAAGAATAAATATTTACGAAGGCAATCGAGCATGCCGCGGAAAATGATACATTTATAGATTTAAGATATTTCTATCTTCCCGGCGGATTCAGAGGAGATTTGACTGTAGGAAGAATTGAACACGCAAGTCACATAGTATATTATTCTTATCTCAATGAAAAACCGCGCAAATTTGATTCCATCGCTCTTGATACAGATTCCCTGTAAGTTTGTGTAAACCATACTAAAATAGACAAGAGCCAGTCAGACAAGAGTATTAAATAAATAGTAAAAATAATTTCTTAAACTTTACTCACATTTAGGATTTGAGAAATACCAAAAAAAAAATTTTTCCAACTAGATGTAGGCCTCTTTCCATTTAAGAAAGACAATCGAATTAATATGCGTAAGCCGTGTTGGTGTTTATAACCAATAATTTGCCTCATACGTACGGCTTACACATACTAATTCAATTGTCTTTCTTAAATGGAAAGAGGCCTACCTACACGGCTTTCATAATAATTTGATAGCTTATGATAACGTTATAGAAACAAAACCGCGACTATGCATTTGACGAAAAATATAATGTGAAGTGTTCGAAACTTATTTTCTGGTAAAAAGTGGGAGTTTTTACATGATTATACAGTGTTTATTTTTTAATAAAACACTTTTAATATCCACCAACCTTTAAATCCCCGTTGTAGTTATAAAATAAGTAACAAATATGTTTAAATTTCGTCAATTGCATAGTGGTGGTTTTGATTCAAAGCTCCTTTAAGCAAATGTTGGTCCTAGAGGATTGGTGTGAGGTAACTATAATTTCCCCAGGATCCTAGAGTGCAACTGAAAATAAATTAGACGGCGTTCAATTTAATACATATTTATAACGTGAGGTGGGGTGAGTCATCGATTTACATATTTTTTTACCTACCTGGCTTTTATTATAGGTTAAAACAGAGAGTCGCACAGGTCCTAAATAATTATGTCATATGCAAAATTTAGTTCTGGGGGACAATGAGATTTCCCTGCGAGTGCAGCGGGATGATTATTAATTCCTCAGGATCCTAGAATGTAATATATGAAAATCTCAATAAGTGTATAGTTATATCTGTTTGGGGCTAATAATTAAAATCTATGACTGATAATTAGGATCAAGAATACCAAGAGGAAAAAATAATGTTAAAGCGAATTATGATGAGTTAGATAAGGTGAAAAAATGTTGAAGAGGTTGGAAATAGGATAAAAGCAGAGGGAAAATAGCATCATGATAAAATCTTTCAACACTCACCATGTCCTATGGCACAGTTTATTTGTTTCCCGTGTGTATCATAAATTTTCAAAAAACGCAGAATCAATCCATAAATATCTCAATTTTACATTTTTATGGTGAAGTTGGTAGACACAAACAATCGTTACCATTCATCTTTTTGGATCCAGGGGTAAAAACTTGATAAAATTTCAACATAAACATTTTCAAGAAGATACTAAAAAGATATCTATGGCGTTCCTCTTTTTACGGATGGATTTTTGAGGAAGAAAAAAGAAATCATAATTCTTTATTACGCTGTTGCCGCGGGCGGCCGCTAGGAGTCGCGAACATGCATCATGTTTATATGGAGAAGAAATGAACGTGAAAATTAACGGGCGTCAAACGTAAAAGTTTTCACTGAAATATATTATTTTTCTGCACCCATCTGCTATGTCGCATCACAACGTTCTCTCTGCAAATAATCTAAAATTATTATATTCTATTTCAGTTGGTGGGTAGCTTGAAAAAGTTATGAAACATTGACTATGGACAGATTTGTCCAGAGCATTTTGGTTCTAACGAAAAAATGTACTTCGTAATCAAGTAGTTTGTCGAGTCTACTCTAGGATGTTTATTTTAAGGCAATCGTTCCGAAATTCAAGCGAAATTCAACGGTGACGGCATTTTCCCTCATAATTTCTCTTGCGTTTTACACCACATTTTTCTACGGAAACGTACCAAATTAAAATTTATTCATTAACTTTAATATGTTTTAAAAACAAATGTTTTATTTTAATTTCACTGACATGTATATCTAATCATAATATAAATTTTCAAAACGACATTGTTTTAGAATCGACGAAAATCGATCCAGTTTGTAGGCTACGTTTGGCTTTATAAAGATAGCGACATAATTTTTTTTAGATAATATAAAAAAATGAAGTATTATCTTTTGCTAATACGAAATATTTTGAAGTCGGTTAAATACTTTTCTTATGATGTGTATTCTAAACAGACTGTTTAGAAAAATTAACATGCACCTTTTTTCAAGACTTTTTAAGCACTTTTTACATGCTTGACAATCTTGTTACATGAATAAATCAAAAGTCTGGATACGAATTTATAGAAATAATCATAAAAAAGTAACCCATAAAAACCAAGTGTTTATTATACTCCCTTTCTTATTTACCTACTAGTGGAAATTGTTTTGGCGCTTAACCTACGCGTTGGGATTCGGTCGAGCGACGCTACGAAAGGGAGTAATAAATATATAATTTTGGGGACTGAACGCTGAACCCGTGTCTACCAGACGCGTTGAAATATTTTCATACAACTTAGTAAGTTGTATGAAAAAACCATTAAAAATTTTAAAAATTCAAAAATTTATTGATTTTTTTAAACGAAAATTTGATAGATCTTCTTGATCGTCGCCACGAGTCTGCTTGCAAAGTTTCAGCTCGATTGGACCACGGGAAAAGGGTTAAAAATCGATCCAAAGTTTTTTCGTCAAGCAAGCAGACGCCACAAGTTAATATAAAGGGAGTAAAAATATATAAATACTATTCCGAACCTTTAATTTCAGATATTTATACTGGACACGGCGCATTTCTCTGGCATTTCCCGATCCCGATCACCTTAAGAATATGTGATTTCAAGCCACGAAGCTTATTTACAAAATATTATTAATATGACATAAGTAAAGCCATGGACGTCACGAGACGTATTATCCAGTTCCTTAATTCGCACTTATTATTTATTTATCCCTAGTCACTCGTTTGGGTAACACGTGTAGTTTTCGACAGGCTATTGAAGATTTAAGACATTTGTACATTAGACGATTTTGTAATACTAAATTTACTAAAGTTTTTTAGGATTTTTACCTCTAATTTATTTTATAATTAGTGCCATCCACTTCAAATTAATTTTTACACAATATTGCGTAGAAAAACAAGACAGACTCATAGATATTTATTTTTCTAGATATAGATAGCGATGTGTATATTTTACAGATAAAATTTCGATAATGTAAACACTTACTCATAGCTAGTGCATTTGTTGTAGACCAAGTGATTAATAGGAGATTATTTATAATGCCCGGATAGTTTGAAAAATGGCCAATATGATAGGGTAATATGGTAATGAATGTTGAAATAATTATATTGACCGGGTATTATAAATAATGTCCTTCACATATGGGGCAGAATAATAAAAAATACGCGTTTCATGTTAAATTCTTTTAATGTGTGACAGTATAATCATTAAACCTAACTTAACCTAAACAAACCTAACCTAACCTGGTCAGTGCGTGTCGCTGGAACCGATAACGTTTGTTATCGGTTCCAGCGTCTCGCCAGATGTACCTACTTAAAATATCAAACTACCCATCAAACACTTGACAATATTCATAATGCCCGGACGGTGTGATAAATAATTCAGTTTAAATAACTGTTTATCACGTGACCCGATTAGGGTTGTCATTTTTAAAACTGTCTTGGCATTATAAATAATGTCCTATTAATCACTTGGTCCACGACACATACACACTAGTTAAAGTATACAGGGTTATTTGGAAAACATTAATAACCTGGCAGGACTATATTCCTGCCTTGATTATGAGTCAAAAATGTTCAAGCTATCATGACCTAATATGAATAGTTACGGAGATATGCGACATCAAAGTTTGCATTTTTTTTCAATATTTCTGTCTTATTTTTTTGTAAAATACTATACTATCATTACAGTAACTTATATCGATTACGAAAAATTCATTCGTTTCGATACAAGTTAAATAAAATGATAAAAACCCTGAAAATTTTCCAATTGGAATTCGAAGGTTTTTATTAATTTATTTGACTTGTATGGAAGGGAATGAATTTTTCATATTTGATACAAGTTACCAGAAATATTGAAAAAAAAATGCAAACTTTGATGTCGCATATCTCCACAACTATCGATATTAGGTCATGATAGCTTGAACATTTTCGACTCGTAATCAAGGCAGGAATACAGTCCTGCGAGGTAATTAATATTTTCCAAATAACCCTGCATATCATCGGCATTTAACACTTTTTGCAACATACGCAACACATGACGCGCAAAAGTGCCCTGGCTTTTTGCGGAATTTAAATATCCCCTCAAAAGCTTCGACGCCGGAATAAAACATCGGCGGCATTTCGTTCCCGTTCCTTTGTTAAATTTTCGCCGGGTTCCCGCCGAAATTGGCCACCGCGAGCGCCGCCATTAGCCGTGACATTTCGAATCGGAAACAATGTCCGCTTCTTTCCCCCGGCTCTATATTTACCCTCCACTCGGCCCGTTACGGCTGAACTTCGGACATTTGCGATCCATTACGTGCTCGGCTCGCGATCATTACGGACGACTAATCGTCAACCAGCCACGTCCTAGCGGCCGTCATCCGCAACACACAACGTCCAGCCACGTCCTAGCGGCCGTCATCCGCAACACACAACGTCCAGCCACGTCCTAGCGGCCGCCATCCGCAACACACAACGTCCAGCCACGTCCTAGCGGCCGTCATCCGCAACACACTCCCCGAAACGGTCCGGCATTACCTGTTGTTTCCTCTGCGCCCGGGGGACAGGGACGCGGTATTGTGTAGACACCTCGCCGCGCGGCACGCGCGTGCCTCAGCATCACTTTAGAATTACGATAATGCCGATCTGGATGGCGAAAGTGTATGGTAGTCTGTGATGGGTCCCACCTCACTGTATACAATAACAAAAAGTGGGTATACGTATACTTACTTATGTGCGCGCGGTAGAAGTAATGCTTATTTGGCATACAAAAAATCAACCTTGTAATGTGTTGTATATCTTGCGTGGGAACATAGATGGACAGAATGCGCATGCGCATTTAAACTGGGTCCCTTGCGAGTGAACTTAGCCAATAATATATCGAGAGTCCCTTCGTAATCTCGGATATTTGACAAAAATGCATTTTTGACTCTTTTGCATCAATACAAAGAAAATTGTGCTACTGCACTGTCAAATCAGTAAAAAGATTAATTAGCTCTTTAGAAAACTAAAATTTAATGTATATGTTTTAAATTATTACTAAATCTAAATTCTGGGCATTTTTTTTATATTATTAAAACGTTATTAAATATTTTTGTTTACGTCACGTCTTCTAAGTACACATTTTCAAAAAACTTCAATATTTTCACTACTAAAAAATAGTCTACTTTTTTTTTTAATTTTTACAAATACTTTTTTTTTACAAAATAAATCTAGTTACATATGTTGGATTTTTCTCTTCTGCATGAGTGACATAGACTCGTGAGTAGAAGAGGAATATCTTTACATTTTACATTTACAGATAATAAAATGATAAAATGTACATATTCATCATTTTATATATATATATATAGACAATTCGGAACTATAAGTATAAATAATATAGGTACATATCGATATCTATATTTGATATCCACACAATATACCCTTATATATCTATATATATATATATATAATAAGTAAGTAATATATAATATTAAGTAAGTAATAGGTACATGTATAATAAAATAAAAATTTAATTACTTATAAAGGTATTTTTTCACGTTTTTTTTAAATGCCTCATAATTATCCTCATTCCTCGATCCAACAGGCAATTCATTGAACCATTTCACACCTCTGAATGTGTAGTGATTCTGAGCAGTTGTGGTATGTATCACAGGGATATGTAATTTACCAAGTGTTACATTTCTGCTACTTGAAACTCTTTGGGTCAGCTCGTTATCACTATGAAAAACTGTATATAGTGAAATATGCAATTTGTGCAATTGTATTTAATGGTCTTTCTAGAATGAGACTCGAACCCAAGA